>CAWVNZ010001848.1:0-42641 GCA_963930735.1 Dioctria linearis | reverse complement strand
AAAAGGCAATCCCTGGCGGATTTGAAATTTGCGACAGTAAAAAATTATTTTTTTGCAAAATTTACTATAGAAAAGGCAATCCCTGGCGTATTTAAAATTTGCGACAGTAAGAAATTATTTTTTGAATAATTTACTATAGAAAAGGCAATCCCTGGCGTAATTAAAATTTGCGACAGTAGAAAATTATTTTTTGAATAATTTACTATAGAAAAGGCAATACCTGGCGTAATTAAAATTTGCGACAGTAGAAAGTTATTTTTTGAATAATTTGCTATAGAAAAGGCAATCGCTGGGATATTTAAAATTTGCGACAGTAAAAAATTATTTTTTTGCAAAATTTACTATAGAAAAGGCAATCCCTGGCGTATTTAAAATTTGCGACAGTAAGAAATTATTTTTTGAATAATTTACTATAGAAAAGGCAATCCCTGGCGTAATTAAAATTTGCGACAGTAGAAAATTATTTTTTGAATAATTTACTATAGAAAAGGCAATACCTGGCGTAATTAAAATTTGCGACACTTGAAAATTATGTTTTGAATAATTTACTATAGAAAAGGCAATCCCTGGCGTAATTAAAATTTGCGACAGTATAAAATTATTTTTTGAATGATTTACTATAGAAAAGGCAATCCCTGGCGTAATTAAAATTTGCGACAGTAGAAAATTATTTTTTGAATAATTTACTATAGAAAAGGCAATCCCTGGCGTAATTAAAATTTGCGACAGTAAAAAATTATTTTTTGAATAATTTACTATAGAAAAGGCAATCCCTGGCGTAATTAAAATTTGCGACAGTTGAAAATTATTCTTTTGCAAAATGTACTATAGAAAAGGCAATCCCTGGCGGATTTGAAATTTGCGACAGTAAAAAATTATTTTTTTGCAAAATTTACTATAGAAAAGGCAATCCCTGGCGTATTTAAAATTTGCGACAGTAAGAAATTATTTTTTGAATAATTTACTATAGAAAAGGCAATCCCTGGCGTAATTAAAATTTGCGACAGTAGAAAATTATTTTTTGAATAATTTACTATAGAAAAGGCAATACCTGGATAATTAAAATTTGCGACACTTGAAAATTATGTTTTGAATAATTTACTATAGAAAAGGCAATCCCTGGCGTAATTAAAATTTGCGACAGTATAAAATTATTTTTTGAATAATTTACTATAGAAAAGGCAATCCCTGGCGTAATTAAAATTTGCGACAGTAGAAAATTATTTTTTGAACAATTTACTATAGAAAAGGCAATCCCTGGCGTAATTAAAATTTGCGACAGTTGAAAATTATTTTTTGAATAATTTACTATAGAAAAGGCTATCCCTGGCGTAATTAAAATTTGCGACAGTATAAAATTATTTTTTGAATAATTTACTATAGAAAAGGCAATCCCTGGCGCAATTAAAATTTGCGACAGTTGAAAATTATTTTTTGAATAATTTACTATAGAAAAGGCAATCCCTGGCGTAATTAAAATTTGCGACAGTTGAAAATTATTTTTTGAATAATTTACTATAGAAAAGGCAATCCCTGGCGTAATTAAAATTTGCGACAGTAGAAAATTATTTTTTGAATAATTTACTATAGAAAAGGCAATTCCTGGCGTAATTAAAATTTGCGACAGTAAAAAATTATTTTTTGAATAATTTACTATAGAAAAGGCAATTCCTGGCGTAATTAAAATTTGCGACAGTAAAAAATTATTTTTTGAATAATTTACTATAGAAAAGGCAATCCCTGGCGTAATTAAAATTTGCGACAGTAGAAAATTATTTTTTGAATAATTTACTATAGAAAAGGCAATCCCTGGCGTAATTAAAATTTGCGACAGTAGAAAATTATTTTTTGAATAATTTACTAATAGAAAAGGCAATCCCTGGCGTAATTAAAATTTACGACAGTAGAAAATTATTTTTTGAATAATTTACTATAGAAAAGGCAATCCCTGGCGTAATTAAAATTTACGACAGTAGAAAATTATTTTTTGAATAATTTACTATAGAAAAGGCAATCCCTGGCGTAATTAAAATTTGCGACAGTTGAAAATTATTTTTTGAATAATTTACTATAGAAAAGGCAATCCCTGGCGTAATTAAAATTTGCGACAGTAGAAAATTATTTTTTGCATAATTTACTATAGAAAAGGCAATTCCTGGCGTAATTAAAATTTGCGACAGTAAAAAATTATTTTTTGAATAATTTACTATAGAAAAGGCAATTCCTGGCGTAATTAAAATTTGCGACAGTAAAAAATTATTTTTTGAATAATTTACTATAGAAAAGGCAATACCTGGATAATTAAAATTTGCGACACTTGAAAATTATGTTTTGAATAATTTACTATAGAAAAGGCAATCCCTGGCGTAATTAAAATTTGCGACAGTATAAAATTATTTTTTGAATAATTTACTATAGAAAAGGCAATCCCTGGCGTAATTAAAATTTGCGACAGTAGAAAATTATTTTTTGAATAATTTACTATAGAAAAGGCAATTCCTGGCGTAATTAAAATTTGCGACAGTAAAAAATTATTTTTTGAATAATTTACTATAGAAAAGGCTATCCCTGGCGTAATTAAAATTTGCGACAGTATAAAATTATTTTTTGAATAATTTACTATAGAAAAGGCAATCCCTGGCGCAATTAAAATTTGCGACAGTTGAAAATTATTTTTTGAATAATTTACTATAGAAAAGGCAATCCCTGGCGTAATTAAAATTTGCGACAGTAGAAAATTATTTTTTGAATAATTTACTATAGAAAAGGCAATACCTGGATAATTAAAATTTGCGACAGTTGAAAATTATGTTTTGAATAATTTACTATAGAAAAGGCAATCCCTGGCGTAATTAAAATTTGCGACAGTATAAAATTATTTTTTGAATAATTTACTATAGAAAAGGCAATCCCTGGCGTAATTAAAATTTGCGACAGTAGAAAATTATTTTTTGAATAATTTACTATAGAAAAGGCAATCCCTGGCGTAATTAAAATTTGCGACAGTTGAAAATTATTTTTTGAATAATTTACTATAGAAAAGGCTATCCCTGGCGTAATTAAAATTTGCGACAGTATAAAATTATTTTTTGAATAATTTACTATAGAAAAGGCAATCCCTGGCGCAATTAAAATTTGCGACAGTTGAAAATTATTTTTTGAATAATTTACTATAGAAAAGGCAATCCCTGGCGTAATTAAAATTTGCGACAGTTGAAAATTATTTTTTGAATAATTTACTATAGAAAAGGCAATCCCTGGCGTAATTAAAATTTGCGACAGTAGAAAATTATTTTTTGAATAATTTACTATAGAAAAGGCAATTCCTGGCGTAATTAAAATTTGCGACAGTAAAAAATTATTTTTTGAATAATTTACTATAGAAAAGGCAATTCCTGGCGTAATTAAAATTTGCGACAGTAAAAAATTATTTTTTGAATAATTTACTATAGAAAAGGCAATCCCTGGCGTAATTAAAATTTGCGACAGTAGAAAATTATTTTTTGAATAATTTACTATAGAAAAGGCAATCCCTGGCGTAATTAAAATTTGCGACAGTAGAAAATTATTTTTTGAATAATTTACTATAGAAAAGGCAATCCCTGGCGTAATTAAAATTTACGACAGTAAAAAATTATTTTTTGAATAATTTACTATAGAAAAGGCAATCCCTGGCGTAATTAAAATTTACGACAGTAGAAAATTATTTTTTGAATAATTTACTATAGAAAAGGCAATCCCTGGCGTAATTAAAATTTACGACAGTAGAAAATTATTTTTTGAATAATTTACTATAGAAAAGGCAATCCCTGGCGTAATTAAAATTTGCGACAGTTGAAAATTATTTTTTGAATAATTTACTATAGAAAAGGCAATCCCTGGCGTAATTAAAATTTGCGACAGTAGAAAATTATTTTTTGCATAATTTACTATAGAAAAGGCAATCCCTGGCGTAATTAAAATTTGCGACAATAGAAAATTATTTTTTGAATAATTTACTATAGAAAAGCAATCCCTGGCGGATTTGAAATTTGCGACAGTAAAAAATAATTTTTTGAATAATTTTCTATAGAAAAGGCAATCCCTGGCGGATTTGAAATTTGCGACAGTAAAAAATTATTTTTTGAATAATTTACTATAGAAAAGGCAATCCCTGGCGCAATTAAAACTTGCGATAGTTAAAAATTATTTTTTGAATAATTTACTATAGAAATGGCAAACCCTGGCGGATTTGAAATTTGCGACAGTAAAAAATTATTTTTTGAATAATTTACTATAGAAAAGACAATCCCTGGCGCAATTAAAATTTGCGACAGTTGAAAATTATTTTTTGAATAATTTACTATAGAAAAGGCAATCCCTGGCGTAATTAAAATTTGCGACAGTAGAAAATTATTTTTTGAATAATTTACTATAGAAAAGGCAATCCCTGGCGTATTTAAAATTTGCGACAGTAGAAAATTATTTTTTGAATAATTTACTATAGAAAAGGCAATCCCTGGCGTAATTAAAATTTGCGACAGTATAAAATTATTTTTTGAATAATTTACTATAGAAAAGGCAATCCCTGGCGTAATTAAAATTTGCGACAGTTGAAAATTATTTTTTGAATAATTTACTATAGAAAAGGCTATCCCTGGCGTAATTAAAATTTGCGACAGTTGAAAATTATTTTTTGATTAATTTACTATAGAAAAGGCAATCCCTGGCGGATTTGAAATTTCCGACAGTAAAAAATTATTTTTTGAATAATTTACTATAGAAAAGGCAATCCCTGGCGTAATTAAAATTTGCGACAATTGAAAATTATTTTTTGAATAATTTACTATAAAAAAGGCAATCCCTGGCGTAATTAAAATTTGCGACAGTATAAAATTATTTTTTGAATAATTTACTATAGAAAAGGCAATCCCTGGCGCAATTAAAATTTGCGACAGTTGAAAATTATTTTTTGAATAATTTACTATAGAAAAGGCAATCCCTGGCGCACTTAAAATTTGCGAGAGTAAAAAATTATTTTTTGAATAATTTCCTATAGAAAAGGCAATCCCTGGCGTATTTAAAATTTGCGACAGTAAAAAATTATTTTTTGAATAATTTACTATAGAAAAGGCAATCCCTGGCGTAATTAAAATTTGCGACAGTATAAAATTATTTTTTGAATAATTTACTATAGAAAAGGCAATCCCTGGCGTATTTAAAATTTGCGACAGTAAAAAATTATTTTTTGAATAATTTACTATAGAAAAGGCAATCCCTGGCGTATTTAAAATTTGCGACAGTATAAAATTATTTTTGGCAAAATTTATATAGAAAAGGCAATCCCTGGCGTAATTAAAATTTGCGACAGTAAAAAATTATTTTTTGAATAATTTACTATAGAAAGGCAATCCCTGGCGTAATTAAAATTTGCGACAGTTGAAAATTATTTTTTGAATAATTTACTATAGAAAAGGCAATCCCTGGCGTAATTAAAATTTGCGACAGTAGAAAGTTATTTTTTGAATAATTTGCTATAGAAAAGGCAATCCCTGGGATATTTAAAATTTGCGACAGTAAAAAATTATTTTTTTGCAAAATTTACTATAGAAAAGGCAATCCCTGGCGGATTTGAAATTTGCGACAGTAAAAAATTATTTTTTTGCAAAATTGACTATAGAAAAAGCAATCCCTGGCGGATTTGAAATTTGCGACAGTATAAAATTATTTTTTGAATAATTTACTATAGAAAAGGCAATCCATGGCGTATTTAAAATTTGCGACAGTAAAATATTAATTTGTGAGAAATTTACTATAGAAAAGGCAATCCCTGGCGTATTTAAAATTTGCGACAGTAAAAAATTAATTTGTGAGAAATTTACTATAGAAAAGGCAATCCCTGGGATATTTAAAATTTGCGACAGTAAAAAATTATTTTTTTGCAAAATTTACTATAGAAAAGGCAATCCCTGGCGTATTTAAAATTTTCGACAGTAAAAAATTATTTTTTGAATAATTTACTATAGAAAAGGCAATCCCTGGCGTATTTAAAATTTGCGACAGTATAAAATGATTTTTTGAATAATTTACTATAGAAAAGGCAATCCCTGGCGTAATTAAAATTTGCGACAGAAAAAAATTATTTTTTGAATAATTTACTATAGAAAAGGCAATCCCTGGCGTAATTAAAATTTGCGACAGTAAAAAATTATTTTTTGAATAATTTACTATAGAAAAGTCAATCCCTGGCGTATTTAAAATTTGCGACAATAAAAAATTATTTTTTGAATAATTTACTATAAAAAAGGCAATCCCTGGCGTAATTAAAATTTGCGACAGTAAAAAATTATTTTTTGAATAATTTACTATAGAAAAGGCAATCCCTGGCGCACTTAAAATTTGCGACAGTAAAAAATTATTTTTTGAATAATTTACTATAGAAAAGGCAATCCCTGGCGTATATAAAATTTGCGACAGTATAAAATTATTTTTTGAATAATTTACTATAGAAAAGGCAATCCCTGGCGTAATTAAAATTTGCGACAGTAAAAAATTATTTTTTGAATAATTTACTATAGAAAAGGCAATCCCTGGCGTATTTAAAATTTGCGACAGTAAAAAATTATTTTTTGAATAATTTACTATAGAAAAGGCAATCCCTGGCGTAATTAAAATTTGCGACAGTTGAAAATTATTCTTTTGCAAAATGTACTATAGAAGAGGCAATACCTGGCGTAATTAAAATTTGCGACAGTAAGAAATTATTTTTTGAATAATTTACTATAGAAAAGGCAATCCCTGGCGTAATTAAAATTTGCGACAGTAGAAAATTATTTTTTGAATAATTTACTATAGAAAAGGCAATACCTGGCGTAATTAAAATTTGCGACACTTGAAAATTATGTTTTGAATAATTTACTATAGAAAAGGCAATCCCTGGCGTAATTAAAATTTGCTACAGTATAAAATTATTTTTTGAATAATTTACTATAGAAAAGGCAATCCCTGGCGCAATTAAAATTTGCGACAGTTGAAAATTATTTTTTGAATAATTTACTATAGAAAAGGCAATCCCTGGCGTAATTAAAATTTGCGACAGTTGAAAATTATTTTTTGAATAATTTACTATAGAAAAAACAATCCCTGGCGTAATTAAAATTTGCGACAGTAGAAAATTATTTTTTGAATAATTTACTATAGAAAAGGCAATTCCTGGCGTAATTAAAATTTGCGACAGTAAAAAATTATTTTTTGAATAATTTACTATAGAAAAGGCAATCCCTGGCGTAATTAAAATTTGCGACAGTAGAAAATTATTTTTTGAATAATTTACTATAGAAAAGGCAATCCCTGGCGTAATTAAAATTTGCGACAGTAGAAAATTATTTTTTGAATAATTTACTATAGAAAAGGCAATCCCTGGCGTAATTAAAATTTACGACAGTAAAAAATTATTTTTTGAATAATTTACTATAGAAAAGGCAATCCCTGGCGTAATTAAAATTTACGACAGTAGAAAATTATTTTTTGAATAATTTACTATAGAAAAGGCAATCCCTGGCGTAATTAAAATTTGCGACAGTTGAAAATTATTTTTTGAATAATTTACTATAGAAAAGGCAATCCCTGGCGTAATTAAAATTTGCGACAGTAGAAAATTATTTTTTGCATAATTTACTATAGAAAAGGCAATCCCTGGCGTAATTAAAATTTGCGACAATAGAAAATTATTTTTTGAATAATTTACTATAGAAAAGGCAATCCCTGGCGGATTTGATATTTGCGACAGTAAAAAATAATTTTTTGAATAATTTTCTATAGAAAAGGCAATCCCTGGCGGATTTGAAATTTGCGACAGCAAAAAATTATTTTTTGAATAATTTACTATAGAAAAGGCAATCCCTGGCGCAATTAAAACTTGCGATAGTTAAAAATTATTTTTTGAATAATTTACTATAGAAATGGCAAACCCTGGCGGATTTGAAATTTGCGACAGTAAAAAATTATTTTTTGAATAATTTACTATAGAAAAGGCAATCCCTGGCGCAATTAAAATTTGCGACAGTTGAAAATTATTTTTTGAATAATTTACTATAGAAAAGGCAATCCCTGGCGTAATTAAAATTTGCGACAGTATAAAATTATTTTTTGAATAATTTACTATAGAAAATGCAATCCCTGGCGTAATTAAAATTTGCGACAGTTGAAAATTATTTTTTGAATAATTTACTATAGAAAAGGCTATCCCTGGCGTAATTAAAATTTGCGACAGTATAAAATTATTTTTTGAATAATTTACTATAGAAAAGGCAATCCCTGGCGCAATTAAAATTTGCGACAGTTGAAAATTATTTTTTGAATAATTTACTATAGAAAAGGCAATCCCTGGCGTAATTAAAATTTGCGACAGTTGAAAATTATTTTTTGAATAATTTACTATAGAAAAGGCAATCCCTGGCGTAATTAAAATTTGCGACAGTAGAAAATTATTTTTTGAATAATTTACTATAGAAAAGGCAATTCCTGGCGTAATTAAAATTTGCGACAGTAAAAAATTATTTTTTGAATAATTTACTATAGAAAAGGCAATCCCTGGCGTAATTAAAATTTGCGACAGTTGAAAATTATTCTTTTGCAAAATGTACTATAGAAAAGGCAATCCCTGGCGGATTTGAAATTTGCGACAGTAAAAAATTATTTTTTTGCAAAATTTACTATAGAAAAGGCAATCCATGGCGTATTTAAAATTTGCGACAGTAAAATATTAATTTGTGAGAATTTTACTATAGAAAAGGCAATCCCTGGCGTATTTAAAATTTGCGACAGTAAAAAATTAATTTGTGAGAAATTTACTATAGAAAAGGCAATCCCTGGGATATTTAAAATTTGCGACAGTAAAAAATTATTTTTTTGCAAAATTTACTATAGAAAAGGCAATCCCTGGCGTATTTAAAATTTTCGACAGTAAAAAATTATTTTTTGAATAATTTACTATAGAAAAGGCAATCCCTGGCGTATTTAAAATTTGCGACAGTATAAAATAATTTTTTGAATAATTTACTATAGAAAAGGCAATCCCTGGCGTAATTAAAATTTGCGACAGTAAAAAATTATTTTTTGAATAATTTACTATAGAAAAGGCAATCCCTGGCGTAATTAAAATTTGCGACAGTAAAAAATTATTTTTTGAATAATTTACTATAGAAAAGTCAATCCCTGGCGTATTTAAAATTTGCGACAGTAAAAAATTATTTTTTGAATAATTTACTATAAAAAAGGCAATCCCTGGCGTAATTAAAATTTGCGACAGTAAAAAATTATTTTTTGAATAATTTACAATAGAAAAGGCAATCCCTGGCGCACTTAAAATTTGCGACAGTAAAAAATTATTTTTGAATAATTTACTATAGAAAAGGCAATCCCTGGCGTATATAAAATTTGCGACAGTATAAAATTATTTTTTGAATAATTTACTATGGAAAAGGCAATCCCTGGCGTAATTAAAATTTGCGACAGTAGAAAATTATTTTTTGAATAATTTACTATAGAAAAGGCAATCCCTGGCGTATTTAAAATTTGCGACAGTAAAAAATTATTTTTTGAATAATTTACTATAGAAAAGGCAATCCCTGGCGTAATTAAAATTTGCGACAGTTGAAAATTATTCTTTTGCAAAATGTACTATAGAAAAGGCAATCCTGGCGGATTTGAAATTTGCGACAGTAAAAAATTATTTTTTTGCAAAATTTGCTATAGAAAAGGCAATCCCTGGCGTATTTAAAATTTGCGACAGTAAGAAATTATTTTTTGAATAATTTACTATAGAAAAGGCAATCCCTGGCGTAATTAAACTTGCGACAGTAGAAAATTATTTTTTGAATAATTTACTATAGAAAAGGCAAAACCTGGCGTAATTAAAATTTGCGACACTTGAAAATTATGTTTTGAATAATTTACTATAGAAAAGGCAATCCCTGGCGTAATTAAAATTTGCGACAGTATAAAATTATTTTTTGAATAATTTACTATAGAAAAGGCAATCCCTGCGTAATTAAAATTTGCGACAGTAGAAAATTATTTTTTGAATAATTTACTATAGAAAAGGCAATCCCTGGCGTAATTAAAATTTGCGACAGTTGAAAATTATTTTTTGAATAATTTACTATAGAAAAGGCAATCCCTGGCGTAATTAAAATTTGCGACAGTATAAAATTATTTTTTGAATAATTTACTATAGAAAAGGCAATCCCTGGCGCAATTAAAATTTGCGACAGTTGAAAATTATTTTTTGAATATTTACTATAGAAAAGGCAATCCCTGGCGTAATTAAAATTTGCGACAGTTGAAAATTATTTTTGAATAATTACTATAGAAAAGGCAATCCCTGGCGTAATTAAAATTTGCGACAGTAGAAAATTATTTTTTGAATAATTTACTATAGAAAAGGCAATTCCTGGCGTAATTAAAATTTGCGACAGTAAAAAATTATTTTTTGAATAATTTACTATAGAAAAGGCAATCCCTGGCGTAATTAAAATTTGCGACAGTAGAAAATTATTTTTTGAATAATTTACTATAGAAAAGGCAATCCCTGGCGTAATTAAAATTTGCGACAGTAGAAAATTATTTTTTGAATAATTTACTATAGAAAAGGCAATCCCTGGCGTAATTAAAATTTACGACAGTAAAAAATTATTTTTTGAATAATTTACTATAGAAAAGGCAATCCCTGGCGTAATTAAAATTTACGACAGTAGAAAATTATTTTTTGAATAATTTACTATAGAAAAGGCAATCCCTGGCGTAATTAAAATTTGCGACAGTTGAAAATTATTTTTTGAATAATTTACTATAGAAAAGGCAATCCTGGCGTAATTAAAATTTGCGACAGTAGAAAATTATTTTTGCATAATTTACTAGAGAAAAGGCAATCCCTGGCGTAATTAAAATTTGCGACAATAGAAAATTATTTTTTGAATAATTTACTATAGAAAAGGCAATCCCTGGCGGATTTGAAATTTGCGACAGTAAAAAATTATTTTTTGAATAATTTTCTATAGAAAAGGCAATCCCTGGCGGATTTGAAATTTGCGACAGTAAAAAAATTATTTTTTGAATAATTTACTATAGAAAAGGCAATCCTTGGCGCAACTAAAACTTGCGATAGTTAAAAATTATTTTTTGAATAATTTACTATAGAAATGGCAAACCCTGGCGGATTTGAAATTTGCGACAGTAAAAAATTATTTTTTGAATAATTTACTATAGAAAAGGCAATCCCTGGCGCAATTAAAATTTGCGACAGTTGAAAATTATTTTTTGAATAATTTACTATAGAAAAGGCAATCCCTGGCGTAATTAAAATTTGCGACAGTAGAAAATTATTTTTTGAATAATTTACTATAGAAAAGGCAATCCCTGGCGTATTTAAAATTTGCGACAGTAGAAAATTATTTTTTGAATAATTTACTATAGAAAAGGCAATCCCTGGCGTAATTAAAATTTGCGATAGTATAAAATTATTTTTAGAATAATTTACTATATAAAAGGCAATCCCTGGCGTAATTAAAATTTGCGACAGTTGAAAATTATTTTTGAATAATTTACTATAGAAAAGGCTATCCCTGGCGTAATTAAAATTTGCGACAGTTGAAAATTATTTTTTGATTAATTTACTATAGAAAAGGCAATCCCTGGCGGATTTGAAATTTGCGACAGTATAAAATTATTTTTTGAATAATTTACTATAGAAAAGGCAATCCCTGGCGCAATTAAAATTTGCGACAGTTGAAAATTATTTTTTGAATAATTTACTATAGAAAAGGCAATCCCTGGCGTAATTAAAATTTGCGACAGTAAAAAATTATTTTTTAAATAATTTACTATAGAAAAGGCAATCCCTGGCGGATTTGAAATTTGCGACAGTAGAAAATTATTTTTTGAATAATTTGCTATAGAAAAGCAATTCCTGCGTAATTAAAATTTGCGACAGTAGAAAATTATTTTTTGAATAATTTACTATAGAAAAAGCAATCCCTGGCGCACTTAAAATTTGCGACAGTAAAAAATTATTTTTTGAATAATTTACTATAGAAAAGGCAGTCCCTGGCGTATTTAAAATTTGCGACAGTATAAAATTATTTTTTGAATAATTTACTATAGAAAAGGCAATCCCTGGCGGATTTGAAATTTGCGACAGTAAAAAATTATTTTTTGAATAATTTACTATAGAAAAGGCAATCCCTGGCGCAATTAAAATTTGCGACAGTTGAGAATTATTTTTTGAATAATTTACTACAGAAAAGGCAATCCCTGGCGCACTTAAAATTTGCGACAGTAAAAAATTATTTTTTGAATAATTTCCTATAGAAAAGGCAATCCCTGGCGTATTTAAAATTTGCGACAGTAAAAAATTATTTTTTGAATAATTTACTATAGAAAAGGCAATCCCTGGCGTAATTAAAATTTGCGACAGTAAAAAATTATTTTTTGAATAATTTACTATAGAAAAGTCAATCCCTGGCGTATTTAAAATTTGCGACAGTAAAAAATTATTTTTTGAATAATTTACTATAAAAAAGGCAATCCCTGGCGTAATTAAAATTTGCGACAGTAAAAAATTATTTTTTGAATAATTTACAATAGAAAAGGCAATCCCTGGCGCACTTAAAATTTGCGACAGTAAAAAATTATTTTTTGAATAATTTACTATAGAAAAGGCAATCCCTGGCGTATATAAAATTTGCGACAGTATAAAATTATTTTTTGAATAATTTACTATAGAAAAGGCAATCCCTGGCGTAATTAAAATTTGCGACAGTAGAAAATTATTTTTTGAATAATTTACTATAGAAAAGGCAATCCCTGGCGTATTTAAAATTTGCGACAGTAAAAAATTATTTTTTGAATAATTTACTATAGAAAAGGCAATCCCTGGCGTAATTAAAATTTGCGACAGTTGAAAATTATTCTTTTGCAAAATGTACTATAGAAAAGGCAATCCCTGGCGGATTTGAAATTTGCGACAGTAAAAAATTATTTTTTTGCAAAATTTACTATAGAAAAGGCAATCCCTGGCGTATTTAAAATTTGCGACAGTAAGAAATTATTTTTTGAATAATTTACTATAGAAAAGGCAATCCCTGGCGTAATTAAAATTTGCGACAGTAGAAAATTATTTTTTGAATAATTTACTATAGAAAAGGCAATACCTGGCGTAATTAAAATTTGCGACACTTGAAAATTATGTTTTGAATAATTTACTATAGAAAAGGCAATCCCTGGCGTAATTAAAATTTGCGACAGTATAAAATTATTTTTTGAATAATTTACTATAGAAAAGGCAATCCCTGGCGTAATTAAAATTTGCGACAGTAAAAAATTATTTTTTGAATAATTTACTATAGAAAAGGCAATCCCTGGCGTAATTAAAATTTGCGACAGTTGAAAATTATTTTTGAATAATTTACTATAGAAAAGGCAATCCCTGGCGTAATTAAAATTTGCGACAGTATAAAATTATTTTTTGAATAATTTACTATAGAAAAGGCAATCCCTGGCGCAATTAAAATTTGCGACAGTTGAAAATTATTTTTTGAATAATTTACTATAGAAAAGGCAATCCCTGGCGTAATTAAAATTTGCGACAGTTGAAAATTATTTTTTGAATAATTTACTATAGAAAAGGCAATCCCTGGCGTAATTAAAATTTGCGACAGTAGAAAATTATTTTTTGAATAATTTACTATAGAAAAGGCAATTCCTGGCGTAATTAAAATTTGCGACAGTAAAAAATTATTTTTTGAATAATTTACTATAGAAAAGGCAATCCCTGGCGTAATTAAAATTTGCGACAGTAGAAAATTATTTTTTGAATAATTTACTATAGAAAAGGCAATCCCTGGCGTAATTAAAATTTGCGACAGTAGAAAAATTATTTTTTGAATAATTTACTATAGAAAAGGCAATCCCTGGCGTAATTAAAATTTACGACAGTAAAAAATTATTTTTTGAATAATTTACTATAGAAAAGGCAATCCCTGGCGTAATTAAAATTTACGACAGTAGAAAATTATTTTTTGAATAATTTACTATAGAAAAGGCAATCCCCTGGCGTAATTAAAATTTGCGACAGTTGAAAATTATTTTTTGAATAATTTACTATAGAAAAGGCAATCCCTGGCGTAATTAAAATTTGCGACAGTAGAAAATTATTTTTTGCATAATTTACTATAGAAAAGGCAATCCCTGGCGTAATTAAAATTTGCGACAATAGAAAATTATTTTTTGAATAATTTACTATAGAAAAGGCAATCCCTGGCGGATTTGAAATTTGCGACAGTAAAAAATTATTTTTTGAATAATTTTCTATAGAAAAGGCAATCCCTGGCGGATTTGAAATTTGCGACAGTAAAAAATTATTTTTTGAATAATTTACTATAGAAAAGGCAATCCTTGGCGCAACTAAAACTTGCGATAGTTAAAAATTATTTTTTGAATAATTTACTATAGAAATGGCAAACCCTGGCGGATTTGAAATTTGCGACAGTAAAAAATTATTTTTTGAATAATTTACTATAGAAAAGGCAATCCCTGGCGCAATTAAAATTTGCGACAGTTGAAAATTATTTTTTGAATAATTTACTATAGAAAAGGCAATCCCTGGCGTAATTAAAATTTGCGACAGTAGAAAATTATTTTTTGAATAATTTACTATAGAAAAGGCAATCCCTGGCGTATTTAAAATTTGCGACAGTAGAAAATTATTTTTTGAATAATTTACTATAGAAAAGGCAATCCCTGGCGTAATTAAAATTTGCGACAGTATAAAATTATTTTTTGAATAATTTACTATAGAAAAGGCAATCCCTGGCGTAATTAAAATTTGCGATAGTTGAAAATTATTTTTTGAATAATTTACTATAGAAAAGGCTATCCCTGGCGTAATTAAAATTTGCGACAGTTGAAAATTATTTTTTGATTAATTTACTATAGAAAAGGCAATCCCTGGCGGATTTGAAATTTCCGACAGTAAAAAATTATTTTTTGAATAATTTACTATAGAAAAGGCAATCCCTGGCGTAATTAAAATTTGCGACAATTGAAAATTATTTTTTGAATAATTTACTATAAAAAAGGCAATCCCTGGCGTAATTAAAATTTGCGACAGTATAAAATTATTTTTTGAATAATTTACTATAGAAAAGGCAATCCCTGGCGCAATTAAAATTTGCGACAGTTGAAAATTATTTTTTGAATAATTTACTATAGAAAAGGCAATCCCTGGCGTAATTAAAATTTGCGACAGTAAAAAATTATTTTTTGAATAATTTACTATAGAAAAGGCAATCCCTGGCGGATTTGAAATTTGCGACAGTAAAAAATTATTTTTTTGCCAAATTTACTATAGAAAAGGCAATTCCTGGCGTAATTAAAATTTGCGACAGTATAAAATTATTTTTTGAATAATTTACTATAGAAAAGGCAATCCCTGGCGCAATTAAAATTTGCGACAGTTGAAAATTATTTTTTGAATAATTTACTATAGAAAAGGCAATCCCTGGCGTAATTAAAATTTGCGACAGTAAAAAATTATTTTTTAAATAATTTACTATAGAAAAGGCAATCCCTGGCGGATTTGAAATTTGCGACAGTAAAAAATTATTTTTTGAATAATTTACTATAGAAAAGGCAATCCCTGGCGCAATTAAAATTTGCGACAGTTGAGAATTATTTTTTGAATAATTTACTACAGAAAAGGCAATCCCTGGCGCACTTAAAATTTGCGACAGTAAAAAATTATTTTTTGAATAATTTCCTATAGAAAAGGCAATCCCTGGCGTATTTAAAATTTGCGACAGTAAAAAAATATTTTTTGAATAATTTACTATAGAAAAGGCAATCCCTGGCGTAATTAAAATTTGCGACAGTATAAAATTATTTTTTGAATAATTTACTATAGAAAAGGCAATCCCTGGCGTATTTAAAATTTGCGACAGTAAAAAATTATTTTTTGAATAATTTACTATAGAAAAGGCAATCCCTGGCGTATTTAAAATTTGCGACAGTATAAAATTATTTTTTGCAAAATTTACTATAGAAAAGGCAATCCCTGGCGTAATTAAAATTTGCGACAGTAAAAAATTATTTTTTGAATAATTTACTATAGAAAAGGCAATCCCTGGCGTAATTAAAATTTGCGAAAGTTGAAAATTATTTTTTGAATAATTTACTATAGAAAAGGCAATCCCTGGCGTAATTAAAATTTGCGACAGTAGAAAATTATTTTTTGAATAATTTACTATAGAAAAGGCAATCCCTGGGATATTTAAAATTTGCGACAGTAAAAAATTATTTTTTGAATAATTTACTATAGAAAAGGCAATCCCTGGCGGATTTGAAATTTGCGACAGTAAAAAATTATTTTTTGAATAATTTACTATAGAAAAGGCAATCCCTGGCGCAATTAAAACTTGCGATAGTTAAAAATTATTTTTTGAATAATTTACTATAGAAAAGGCAAACCCTGGCGGATTTGAAATTTGCGACAGTAAAAAATTATTTTTTGAATAATTTACTATAGAAAAGGCAATCCCTGGCGCAATTAAAATTTGCGACAGTTGAAAATTATTTTTTGAATAATTTACTATAGAAAAGGCAATCCCTGGCGTAATTAAAATTTGCGAGAGTAGAAAATTATTTTTTGAATAATTTACTATAGAAAAGGCAATCCCTGGCGTATTTAAAATTTGCGACAGTAGAAAATTATTTTTTGAATAATTTACTATAGAAAAGGCAATCCCTGGCGTAATTAAAATTTGCGACAGTATAAAATTATTTTTTGAATAATTTACTACAGAAAAGGCAATCCCTGGCGTAATTAAAATTTGCGACAGTTGAAAATTATTTTTTGAATAATTTACTATAGAAAAGGCTTTCCCTGGCGTAATTAAAATTTGCGACAGTTGAAAATTATTTTTTGATTAATTTACTATAGAAATGGCAATCCCTGGCGGATTTGAAATTTCCGACAGTAAAAAATTATTTTTTGAATAATTTACTATAGAAAAGGCAATCCCTGGCGTAATTAAAATTTGCGACAATTGAAAATTATTTTTTGAATAATTTACTATAAAAAAGGCAATTCCTGGCGTAATTAAAATTTGCGACAGTATAAAATTATTTTTTGAATAATTTACTATAGAAAAGGCAATCCCTGGCGCAATTAAAATTTGCGACAGTTGAAAATTATTTTTTGAATAATTTACTATAGAAAAGGCAATCCCTGGCGTAATTAAAATTTGCGACAGTAAAAAATTATTTTTTGAATAATTTACTATAGAAAAGGCAATCCCTGGCGGATTTGAAATTTGCGACAGTAAAAAATTATTTTTTTGCCAAATTTACTATAGAAAAGGCAATTCCTGGCGTAATTAAAATTTGCGACAGTATAAAATTATTTTTTGAATAATTTACTATAGAAAAGGCAATCCCTGGCGCAATTAAAATTTGCGACAGTTGAAAATTATTTTTTGAATAATTTACTATAGAAAAGGCAATCCCTGGCGTAATTAAAATTTGCGACAGTAAAAAATTATTTTTTAAATAATTTACTATAGAAAAGGCAATCCCTGGCGGATTTGAAATTTGCGACAGTAAAAAATTATTTTTTTGCAAATTTTACTATAGAAAAGGCAATCCCTGGCGGATTTGTAATTTGCGACAGTAAAAGATTATTTTTTGAATAATTTACTATAGAAAAGGCAATCCCTGGCGTAATTAAAATTTGCGACAGTAGAAAATTATTTTTTGAATAATTTACTATAGAAAAGGCAATCCCTGGCGTAATTAAAATTTGCGACAGTTGAAAATTATTTTTTGAATAATTTACTATAGAAAAGGCAATCCCTGGCGTAATTAAAATTTGCGACAGTATAAAATTATTTTTTGAATAATTTACTATAGAAAAGGCAATCCCTGGCGTAACTAAAATTTGCGACAGTAGAAAATTATTTTTTGAATAATTTGCTATAGAAAAGCAATCCCTGGCGTAATTAAAATTTGCGACAGTAGAAAATTATTTTTTGAATAATTTACTATAGAAAAGGCAATCCCTGGCGTAATTAAAATTTGCGACAGTTGAAAATTATTTTTTGAATAATTTACTACAGAAAAGGCAATCCCTGGCGCACTTAAAATTTGCGACAGTAAAAAATTATTTTTTGAATAATTTCCTATAGAAAAGGCAATCCCTGGCGTATTTAAAATTTGCGACAGTAAAAAATTATTTTTTGAATAATTTACTATAGAAAAGGCAATCCCTGGCGTAATTAAAATTTGCGACAGTATAAAATTATTTTTTGAATAATTTACTATAGAAAAGGCAATCCCTGGCGTATTTAAAATTTGCGACAGTAAAAAATTATTTTTTGAATAATTTACTATAGAAAAGGCAATCCCTGGCGTATTTAAAATTTGCGACAGTATAAAACTATTTTTTGCAAAATTTACAATAGAAAAGGCAATCCCTGGCGTAATTAAAATTTGCGACAGTAAAAAATTATTTTTTGAATAATTTACTATAGAAAAGGCAATCCCTGGCGTAATTAAAATTTGCGACAGTTGAAAATTATTTGTTGAATAATTTACTATAGAAAAGGCAATCCCTGGCGTAATTAAAATTTGCGACAGTAGAAAATTATTTTTTGAATAATTTACTATAGAAAAGGCAATCCCTGGGATATTTAAAATTTGCGACAGTAAAAAATTATTTTTTTTGCAAAATTTACTATAGAAAAGGCAATCCCTGGCGGATTTGAAATTTGCGACAGTAAAAAATTATTTTTTTGCAAAATTTACTATAGAAAAAGCAATCCCTGGCGGATTTGAAATTTGCGACAGTATAAAATTATTTTTTGAATAATTTACTATATAAAAGGCAATCCATGGCGTATTTAAAATTTGCGACAGTAAAATATTAATTTGTGAGAAATTTACTATAGAAAAGGCAATCCCTGGCGTATTTAAAATTTGCGACAGAAAAAAATTAATTTGTGAAAAATTTACTATAGAAAAGGCAATCCCTGGGATATTTAAAATTTGCGACAGTAAAAAATTATTTTTTTGCAAAATTTACTATAGAAATGGCAATCCCTGGCGTATTTAAAATTTTCGACAGTAAAAAATTATTTTTTGAATAATTTACTATAGAAAAGGCAATCCCTGGCGTATTTAAAATTTGCGACAGTATAAAATTATTTTTTGAATAATTTACTATAGAAAAGGCAATCCCTGGCGTAATTAAAATTTGCGACAGTAAAAAATTATTTTTTGAATAATTTACTATAGAAAAGGCAATCCCTGGCGTAATTAAAATTTGCGACAGTAAAAAATTATTTTTTGAATAATTTACTATAGAAAAGGCAATCCCTGGCGTATTTAAAATTTGCGACAGTAAAAAATTATTTTTTGAATAATTTACTATAGAAAAGGCAATCCCTGGCGTAATTAAAATTTGCGCCAGTAAAAAATTATTTTTTGAATAATTTACTATAGAAAAGGCAATCCCTGGCGCACTTAAAATTTGCGACAGTAAAAAATTATTTTTTGAATCATTTACTATAGAAAAGGCAATCCCTGGCGTATATAAAATTTGCGACAGTATAAAATTATTTTTTGAATAATTTACTATAGAAAAGGCAATCCCTGGCGTAATTAAAATTTGCGACAGTAGAAAATTATTTTTTGAATAATTTACTATAGAAAAGGCAATCCCTGGCGTATTTAAAATTTGCGACAGTAAAAAATTATTTTTTGAATAATTTACTATAGAAAAGGCAATCCCTGGCGTAATTAAAATTTGCGACAGTTGAAAATTATTCTTTTGCAAAATTTACTATAGAAAAGGCAATCCCTGGCGGATTTGAAATTTGCGACAGTAAAATATTATTTTTTTGCAAAATTTACTATAGAAAAGGCAATCCCTGGCGTATTTAAAAATTGCGACAGTAAGAAATTATTTTTTGAATAATTTACTATAGAAAAGGCAATCCCTGGCGTAATTAAAATTTGCGACAGTAGAAAATTATTTTTTGAATAATTTACTATAGAAAAGGCAATCCTTGGGATATTTAAAATTTGCGACAGTAAAAAAATATTTTTTTTGCAAAATTTACTATAGAAAAGGCAATCCCTGGCGGATTTGAAATTTGCGACAGTAAAAAATTATTTTTTTGCAAAATTTACTATAGAAAAAGCAATCCCTGGCGGATTTGAAATTTGCGACAGTATAAAATTATTTTTTGAATAATTTACTATAGAAAAGGCAATCCATGGCGTATTTAAAATTTGCGACAGTAAAATATTAATTTGTGAGAAATTTACTATAGAAAAGGCAATCCCTGGCGTATTTAAAATTTGCGACAGTAAAAAATTAATTTGTGAGAAATTTACTATAGAAAAGGCAATCCCTGGGATATTTAAAATTTGCGACAGTAAAAAATTATTTTTTTGCAAAATTTACTATAGAAATGGCAATCCCTGGCGTATTTAAAATTTTCGACAGTAAAAAATTATTTTTTGAATAATTTACTATAGAAAAGGCAATCCCTGGCGTATTTAAAATTTGCGACAGTATAAAATTATTTTTTGAATAATTTACTATAGAAAAGGCAATCCCTGGCGTAATTAAAATTTGCGACAGTATAAAATTATTTTTTGAATAATTTACTATAGAAAAGGCAATCCCTGGCGTAATTAAAATTTGCGACAGTAAAAAATTATTTTTTGAATAATTTACTATAGAAAAGGCAATCCCTGGCGTATTTAAAATTTGCGACAGTAAAAAATTATTTTTTGAATAATTTACTATAGAAAAGGCAATCCCTGGCGTAATTAAAATTTGCGACAGTAAAAAATTATTTTTTGAATAATTTACTATAGAAAAGGCAATGCCTGGCGCACTTAAAATTTGCGACAGTGAAAAATTATTTTTTGAATAATTTACTATAGAAAAGGCAATCCCTGGCGTATATAAAATTTGCGACAGTATAAAATTATTTTTTGAATAATTTACTATAGAAAACGCAATCCCTGGCGTAATTAAAATTTGCGACAGTAGAAAATTATTTTTTGAATAATTTACTATAGAAAAGGCAATCCCTGGCGTATTTAAAATTTGCGACAGTAAAAAATTATTTTTTGAATAATTTACTATAGAAAAGGCAATCCCTGGCGTAATTAAAATTTGCGACAGTTGAAAATTATTCTTTTGCAAAATTTACTATAGAAAAGGCAATCCCTGGCGGATTTGAAATTTGCGACAGTAAAATATTATTTTTTTGCAAAATTTACTATAGAAAAGGCAATCCCTGGCGTATTTAAAAATTGCGACAGTAAGAAATTATTTTTTGAATAATTTACTATAGAAAAGGCAATCCCTGGCTTAATTAAAATTTGCGACAGTAGAAAATTATTTTTTGAATAATTTACTATAGAAAAGGCAATACCTGGCGTAATTAAAATTTGCGACAGTTGAAAATTATTTTTTGAATAATTTACTATAGAAAAGGCAATCCCTGGCGTAATTAAAATTTGCGACAGTAAAAAATTATTTTTTGAATAATTTACTATAGAAAAGGCAATGCCTGGCGCACTTAAAATTTGCGACAGTGAAAAATTATTTTTTGAATAATTTACTATAGAAAAGGCAATCCCTGACGTAATTAAAATTTGCGACAGTATAAAATTATTTTTTGAATAATTTACTATAGAAAAGACAATCCCTGGCGTAATTAAAATTTGCGACAGTAGAAAATTATTTTTTGAATAATTTACTATAGAAAAGGCAATCCCTGGCGTAATTAAAATTTGCGACAGTTGAAAATTATTTTTTGAATAATTTACTATAGAAAAGGCAATCCCTGGCGTAATTAAA
The DNA here is from genome assembly GCA_963930735.1 of Dioctria linearis. Lineage (NCBI taxonomy): Eukaryota > Metazoa > Arthropoda > Insecta > Diptera > Asilidae > Dioctria > Dioctria linearis. Next base: position 20,728 of record CAWVNZ010001848.1, on the reverse strand, counting down.
ATTTGCGACAGTATAAAATTATTTTTTGAATAATTTACTATAGAAAAGGCAATCCCTGGCGTAATTAAAATTTGCGACAGTTGAAAATTATTTTTTGAATAATTTACTATAGAAAAGGCAATCCCTGGCGTAATTAAAATTTGCGACAGTTGAAAATTATTTTTTGAATAATTTACTATAGAAAAGGCAATCCCTGGCGGATTTGAAATTTGCGACAGTAAAAAATTATTTTTTGAATAATTTACTATAGAAAAGGCAATCCCTGGCGTAATTAAAATTTGCGACAGTTGAAAATTATTTTTTGAATAATTTACTATAGAAAAGGCAATCCCTGGCGTAATTAAAATTTGCGACAGTAAAAAATTATTTTTTGAATAATTTACTATAGAAAAGGCAATCCCTAGCGGATTTGAAATTTGCGACAGTAAAAAATTATTTTTTTGCAAAATTTACTATAGAAAAGGCAATCCCTGGCGCATTTGATATTTGCGACAGTAAAAATTATTTTTTGAATAATTTACTATAGAAAAGGCAATCCCTGGCGTATTTAAAATTTGCGACAGTATAAAATTATTTTTTGAATAATTTACTATAGAAAAGGCAATCCCTGGCGTATTTAAAATTTGCGACAGTATAAAATTATTTTTTGAATAATTTACTATAGAAAAGGCAATCCCTGGCGAATTAAAATTTGCGACAGTTGAAAATTATTTTTTGAATAATTTACTATAGAAAAGGCAATCCCTGGCGTAATTAAAATTTGCGACAGTATAAAATTATTTTTTGAATAATTTACTATAGAAAAGGCAATCCCTGGCGCAATTAAAATTTGCGACAGTTGAAAATTATTTTTTGAATAATTTACTATAGAAAAGGCAATCCCTGGCGCACTTAAAACTTGCGACAGTAGAAAATTATTTTTTGAATAATTTACTATATAAAAGGCAATCCCTGGCGTAATTAAAATATGCGACAGTAGAAAATTATTTTTTGAATAATTTACTATAGAAAAGGCAATCCCTGGTGTAATTAAAATTTGCGACAGTAAAAAATTATTTTTTGAAGAATTTACTATAGAAAAGGCAATCCCTGGCGTAATTAAAATTTGCGACAGTAGAAAATTATTTTTTGAATAATTTACTATAGAAAAGGCAATCGCTGGCGTAATTAAAATTTGCGACAGTAGAAAATTATTTTTTGAATTATTTACTATAGAAAAGGCAATCCCTGGCGTAATTAAAATTTGCGACAGTTGACAATTATTTTTTGAATAATTTACTATAGAAAAGGCAATCCCTGGCGTAATTAAAATTTGCGACAGTAGAAAATTATTTTTTGAATAATTTACTATAGAAAAGGCAATCCCTGGGATATTTAAAATTTGCGACAGTAAAAAATTATTTTTTTGCAAAATTTACTATAGAAAAGGCAATCCCTGGCGGATTTGAAATATGCGACAGTAAAAAATTATTTTTTGAATAATTTACTATAGAAAAGGCAATCCTTGGCGCAATTAAAATTTGCGACAGTTGAAAATTATTTTTTGAATAATTTACTATAGAAAAGGCAATCCCTGGCGTAATTAAAATTTGCGACAGTATAAAATTATTTTTTGAATAATTTACTATAGAAAAGGCAATCCCTGGCGTAATTAAAATTTGCGACAGTTGAAAATTATTTTTTGAATAATTTACTATAGAAAAGGCAATCCCTGGCGTAATTAAAATTTGCGACAGTAAAAAATTATTTTTTGAATAATTTACTATAGAAAAGGCAATCCCTGGCGGATTTGAAATTTGTGACAGTAAACAATTATTTTTTGAATAATTTACTATAGAAGTGGCAATCCCTGGCGCAATTAAAATTTGCGACAGTTGAAAATTATTTTTTGAATAATTTACTATAGAAAAGGCAATCCCTGGCGTAATTAAAATTTGCGACAGTATAAGATTATTTTTTGAATAATTTACTATAGAAAAGGCAATCCCTGGCGTAATTAAAATTTGCGACAGTTGAAAATTATTTTTTGAATAATTTACTATAGAAAAGGCAATCCCTGGCGGATTTAAAATTTGCGACAGTAAAAAATTAATTTGTGAGAAATTTACTATAGAAAAGGCAATCCCTGGGATATTTAAAATTTGCGACAGTAAAAAATTATTTTTTTGCAAAATTTGCTATAGAAAAGGCAATCCCTGGCGTATTTAAACTTTGCGACAGTAAAAAATTATTTTTTGAATAATTTACTATAGAAAAGGCAATCCCTGGCGTAATTAAAATTTGCGACAGTATAAAATTATTTTTTGAAAAATTTACTGTAGAAAAGGCAATCCCTGGCGTATTTAAAATTTGCGACAGTAAAAAATTATTTTTTGAATAATTTACTATAGAAAAGGCAATCCCTGGCGTAAATAAAATTTGCGACAGTAAAAAATTATTTTTTGAATAATTTACTATAGAAAAGGCAATCCCTGGCGGATTTGAAATTTGCGACAGTAAAAAATTATTTTTTGAATAATTTACTATAGAAAAGGCAATCCCTGGCGCAATTAAAATTTGCGACATTTGAAAATTATTTTTTGAATAATTTACTATAGAAAAGGCAATCCCTGGCGTAATTAAAATTTGCGACAGTATAAAATTATTTTTTGAATAATTTACTATAGAAAAGGCAATCCGTGGCGGATTTGAAATTTGCGACAGTAAAAAATTATTTTTTTGCAAAATTTACTATATAAAAGGCAATCCCTGGCGGATTAGAAATTTGCGACAGTAAAAAATTATTTTTTGAATAATTTACTATAGAAAAGGCAATCCCTGGCGCAATTAAAATTTGCGACAGTTGAAAATTATTTTTTGAATAATTTACTATAGAAAAGGCAATCCTTGGCGTATTTAAAATTTGCGACAGTAAAAAATTATTTTTTGAATAATTTACTATAGAAAAGGCAATCCCTGTCGTAATTAAAATTTGCGACAGTTGAAAATTATTTTTTGAATAATTTACTATAGAAAAGGCAATCCCTGGCGTAATTAAAATTTGCGACAGTTGAAAATTATTTTTTGAATAATTTACTATAGAAAAGGCAATCCCTGGCGTATTTAAAATTTGCGACAGTAAAAAATTATTTTTTGAATAATTTACTATAGAAAAGGCAATCCCTGTCGTAATTAAAATTTGCGACAGTTGAAAATTATTTTTTGAATAATTTACTATAGAAAAGGTAATCCCTGGTGTAATTAAAATTTGCGACAGTAAAAAATTATTTTTTGAATAATTTACTATAGAAAAGGCAATCCCTGGCGTAATTAAAATTTGCGACAGTAGAAAATTATTTTTTGAATAATTTACTATAGAAAAGGCAATCCCTGGCGTAATTAAAATTTGCGACAGTAGAAAATTATTTTTTGAATAATTTACTATAGAAAAGGCAATCCCTGGCGTAATTAAAATTTGCGACAGTTGACAATTATTTTTTGAATAATTTACTATAGAAAAGGCAATCCCTGGAGTAATTAAAATTTGCGACAGTTGAAAATTATTTTTTGAATAATTTACTATAGAAAAGGCAATCCCTGGCGTAATTAAAATTTGCGACAGTTGAAAATTATTTTTTGAGTAATTTACTATAGAAAAGGCAATCCTTGGCGTATTTAAAATTTGCGACAGTAAAAAATTATTTTTTGAATAATTTACTATAGAAAAGGCAATCCCTGTCGTAATTAAAATTTGCGACAGTTGAAAATTATTTTTTGAATAATTTACTATAGAAAAGGCAATCCCTGGCGTAATTAAAATTTGCGACAATTGAAAATTATTTTTTGAATAATTTACTATAGAAAAGGCAATCCCTGGCGTATTTAAAATTTGCGACAGTAAAAAATTATTTTTTGAATAATTTACTATAGAAAAGGCAATCCCTGTCGTAATTAAAATTTGCGACAGTTGAAAATTATTTTTTGAATAATTTACTATAGAAAAGGTAATCCCTGGTGTAATTAAAATTTGCGACAGTAAAAAATTATTTTTTGAATAATTTACTATAGAAAAGGCAATCCCTGGCGTAATTAAAATTTGCGACAGTAGAAAATTATTTTTTGAATAATTTACTATAGAAAAGGCAATCCCTGGCGTAATTAAAATTTGCGACAGTTGAAAATTATTTTTTGAATAATTTACTATAGAAAAAGCAATCCCTGGCGTATTTAAAATTTGCGACAGTAAAAAATTATTTTTTGAATAATTTACTATAGAAAAGGCAATCCCTGGCGTAATTAAAATTTGCGACAGTTGAAAATTATTTTTTGAATAATTTACTATAGAAAAGGCAATCCCTGGCGTAATTAAAATTTGCGACAGTTGAAAATTATTTTTTGAATAATTTACTATAGAAAAGGCAGTCCCTGGCGGATTTGAAATTTGCGACAGTAAAAAATTATTTTTTGAATAATTTACTATAGAAAAGGTAATCCCTGGTGTAATTAAAATTTGCGACAGTAAAAAATTATTTTTTGAATAATTTACTATAGAAAAGGCAATCCCTGGCGTAATTAAAATTTGCGACAGTAGAAAATTATTTTTTGAATAATTTACTATAGAAAAGGCAATCCCTGGCGTAATTAAAATTTGCGACAGTAGAAAATTATTTTTTGAATAATTTACTATAGAAAAGGCAATCCCTGGCGTAATTAAAATTTGCGACAGTTGACAATTATTTTTTGAATAATTTACTATAGAAAAGGCAATCCCTGGCGTAATTAAAATTTGCGACAGTAGAAAATTATTTTTTGAATAATTTACTATAGAAAAGGCAATCCCTGGGATATTTAAAATTTGCGACAGTAAAAAATTATTTTTTTGCAAAATTTACTATAGAAAAGGCAATCCCTGGCGGATTTGAAATATGCGACAGTAAAAAATTATTTTTTGAATAATTTACTATAGAAAAGGCAATCCCTGGCGCAATTAAAATTTGCGACAGTTGAAAATTATTTTTTGAATAATTTACTATAGAAAAGGCAATCCCTGGCGTAATTAAAATTTGCGACAGTATAAAATTATTTTTTGAATAATTTACTATAGAAAAGGCAATCCCTGGCGTAATTAAAATTTGCGACAGTTGAAAATTATTTTTTGAATAATTTACTATAGAAAAGGCAATCCCTGGCGTAATTAAAATTTGCGACAGTAAAAAATTATTTTTTGAATAATTTACTATAGAAAAGGCAATCCCTGGCGGATTTGAAATTTGCGACAGTAAACAATTATTTTTTGAATAATTTACTATAGAAGTGGCAATCCCTGGCGCAATTAAAATTTGCGACAGTTGAAAATTATTTTTTGAATAATTTACTATAGAAAAGGCAATCCCCGGCGTAATTAAAATTTGCGACAGTATAAGATTATTTTTTGAATAATTTACTGTAGAAAAGGCAATCCCTGGCGCATTTAAAATTTGCGACAGTAAAAAATTATTTTTTGAATAATTTACTATAGAAAAGGCAATCCCTGGCGTAAATAAAATTTGCGACAGTATAAAATTATTTTTTGAATAATTTACTATAGAAAAGGCAATCCCTGGCGGATTTGAAATTTGCGACAGTAAAAAATTATTTTTTGAATAATTTACTATAGAAAAGGCAATCCCTGGCGCAATTAAAATTTGCGACAGTTGAAAATTATTTTTTGAATAATTTACTATAGAAAAGGCAATCCCTGGCGTAATTAAAATTTGCGACAGTATAAAATTATTTTTTGAATAATTTACTATAGAAAAGGCAATCCCTGGCGCAATTAAAATTTGCGACAGTTGAAAATTATTTTTTGAATAATTTACTATAGAAAAGGCAATCCCTGGCGTAGTTAAAATTTGCGACAGTAAAAAATTATTTTTTGAATAATTTACTATAGAAAAGGCAATCCCTGGCGGATTTGAAATTTGCGACAGTAAAAAATTATTTTTTTGCAAAATTTACTATAGAAAAGGCAATCCCTGGCGGATTGGAAATTTGCGACAGTAAAAAATTATTTTTTGAATAATTTACTATAGAAAAGGCAATCCCTGGCGCAATTAAAATTTGGGACTGTTGAAAATTATTTTTTGAATAATTTATTATAGAAAAGGCAATCCCTGGCGTATTTAAAATTTGCGACAGTTGAAAATTATTTTTTGAATAATTTACTATAGAAAAGGCAATCCCTGGCGCAATTAAAATTTGCGACAGTAGAAAATTATTTTTTGAATAATTTACTATAGAAAAGGCAATCCCTGGCGTAATTAAAATTTGCGACAGTAGAAAATTATTTTTTGAATAATTTACTATAGAAAAGGCAATCCCTAGCGTAATTAAAATTTGCGACAGTTGAAAATTATTTTTTGAATAATTTACTATAGAAAAGGCAATCCCTGGCGTATTTAAAATTTGCGACAGTAAAAAATTATTTTTTGAATAATTTACTATAGAAAAGGCAATCCCTGGCGTAATTAAAATTTGCGACAGTTGAAAATTATTTTTTGAATAATTTACTATAGAAAAGGCAATCCCTGGCGTAATTAAAATTTGCGACAGTTGAAAATTATTTTTTTGCAAAATTTACTATAGAAAAGGCAATCTCTGGCGGATTTGAAATATGCGACAGTAAAAAATTATTTTTTGAATAATTTACTATAGAAAAGGCAATCCCTGGCGCAATTAAAATTTGCGACAGTTGAAAATTATTTTTTGAATAATTTACTATAGAAGAGGCAATCCCTGGCGTAATTAAAATTTGCGACAGTATAAAATTATTTTTTGAATAATTTACTATAGAAAAGGCAATCCCTGGCGTAATTAAAATTTGCGACAGTTGAAAATTATTTTTTGAATAATTTACTATAGAAAAGGCAATCCCTGGCGTAATTAAAATTTGCGACAGTAAAAAATTATTTTTTGAATAATTTACTATAGAAAAGGCAATCCCTGGCGGATTTGAAATTTGCGACAGTAAAAAATTATTTTTTTGCAAAATTTACTATAGAAAAGGCAATCCCTGGCGGATTTGAAATTTGCGAGAGTAAAAAATTATTTTTTGAATAATTTACTATAGAAAAGGCAATCCCTGGCGCAATTAAAATTTGCGACAGTTGAAAATTATTTTTTGAATAATTTACTATAGAAAAGGCAATCCCTGGCGAATTTAAAATTTGCGACAGTTGAAAATTATTTTTTGAATAATTTACTATAGAAAAGGCAATTCCTGGCGCAATTAAAATTTGCGACAGTAGAAAATTATTTTTTGAATAATTTACTATAGAAAAGGCAATCCCTGGCGTAATTAAAATTTGCGACAGCAGAAAATTATTTTTTGAATAATTTACTATAGAAAAGGCAATCCTTGGCGCACTTAAAATTTGCGACAGTAGAAACTTATTTTTTGAATAATTTACTATAGAAAAGGCAATCCCTGGCGTAATTAAAATTTGCGACAGTATAAAATTATTTTTTGAATAATTTACTATAGAAAAGGCAATCCCTGGCGTAATTAAAATTTGCGACAGTAGAAAATTATTTTTTGAATAATTTACTATAGAAAAGGCAATCCCTGGCGTAATTAAAATTTGCGACAGTAGAAAATTATTTTTTGAATAATTTACTATAGAAAAGGCAATCCCTGGCGTAATTAAAATTTGCGACAGTAGAAAATTATTTTTTGAATAATTTACTATAGAAATGGCAATCCCTGGCGCAATTAAAATTTGCGACAGTTGAAAATTATTTTTTGAATAATTTACTATAGAAAAGGCAATCCCTGGCGCACTTAAAATTTGCGACAGTAAAAAATTATTTTTTGAATAATTTACTATAGAAAAGGCAATCCCTGGCGTAATTAAAATTTGCGACAGTATAAAATTATTTTTTGAATAATTTACTACAGAAAAGGCAATCCCTGGCGTAATTAAAATTTGCGACAGTATAAAATTATTTTTTGAATAATCTACTATAGAAAAGGCAATCCCTGGCGCACTTAAAATTTGCGACAGTAAAAAATTATTTTTGGAATAATTTACTATAGAAAAGGCAATCCCTGGCGTAATTAAAATTTGCGACAGTAGAAAATTATTTTTTGAACAATTTACTATAGAAAAGGCAATCCCTAGCGTATTTAAAATTTGCGACAGTTGAAAATTATTTTTTGAATAATTTTCTATAGAAAAGGCAATCCCTGGCGTATTTAAAATTTGCGAGAGTAAGAAATTATTTTTTGAATAATTTACTATAGAAAAGGCAATCCCTGGCGTAATTAAAATTTGCGACAGTATAAAATTATTTTTTGAATAATTTACTATAGAAAAGGCAATCCCTGGCGTAATTAAAATTTGCGACAGTATAAAATTATTTTTTGAATAATTTACTATAGAAAAGGCAATCCCTGGCGTAATTAAAATTTGCGACAGTAGAAAATTATTTTTTGAACAATTTACTATAGAAAAGGCAATCCCTAGCGTATTTAAAATTTGCGACAGTTGAAAATTATTTTTTGAATAATTTTCTATAGAAAAGGCAATCCCTGGCGTATTTAAAATTTGCGAGAATAAGAAATTATTTTTTGAATAATTTACTATAGAAAAGGCAATCCCTGGCGTAATTAAAATTTGCGACAGTATAAAATTATTTTTTGAATAATTTACTATAGAAAAGGCAATCCCTGGCGTAATTAAAATTTGCGACAGTTGAAAATTATTTTTTGAATAATTTACTATAGAAAAGGCAATCCCTGGCGGATTTAAAATTTGCGACAGTAAAAAATTAATTTGTGAGAAATTTACTATAGAAAAGGCAATCCCTGGGATATTTAAAATTTGCGACAGTAAAAATTATTTTTTTGCAAAATTTACTATAGAAAAGGCAATCCCTGGCGTATTTAAAATTTGCGACAGTAGAAAATTATTTTTTGAATAATTTACTATAGAAAAGGCAATCCCTGGCGTATTTAAAATTTGCGACAGTAAAAAATTAATATTTTGAAAAATTTACTGTAGAAAAGGCAATCCCTGGCGCAATTAAAACTTGCGATAGTAAAAAATTATTTTTTGAATAATTTACTATAGAAAAGGCAATCCCTGGCGGATTTGAAATTTGCGACAGTAAAAAATTATTTTTTGAATAATTTACTATAGAAAAGGCAATCCCTGGCGTAATTAAAATTTGCGACAGTTGAAAATTATTTTTTGAATAATTTACTATAGAAAAGGCAATCCCTGGCGGATTTGAAATTTGCGACAGTAAAAAATTATTTTTTGAAAAATTTACTATAGAAAAGGCAATCCCTGGCGTAATTAAAATTTGCGACAGTAGATAATTATTTTTTGAATAATTTACTATAGAAAAGGCAATCCCTGGCGTAATTAAAATTTGCGAGAGTAGAAAATTATTTTTGAATAATTTACTATGGAAAAGGCAATCCCTGGCGGATTTGAAATTTGCGACAGTAAAAAAATATTTTTTGAATAATTTACTATAGAAAAGGCAATCCCTGGCGCAATTAAAATTTGCGACCGTTGAAAATTATTTTTTGAATAATTTACTATAAAAAGGCAATCCCTGGCGGATTTGAAATTTGCGACAGTAAAAAATTATTTTTTGTATAATTTACTATAGAAAAGGCAATCCCTGGCGCAATTAAAATTTGCGATAGTAAAAAATTATTTTTTGAATAATTTACTATAGAAAAGGCAATCCCTGGCGGATTTGAAATTTGCGACAGTAAAAAATTATTTTTTGAAAAATTTACTATAGAAAAGGCAATCCCTGGCGTAATTAAAATTTGCGACAGTAGAAAATTATTTTTTGAATAATTTACTATAGAAAAGGCAATCCCTGGCGTAATTAAAATTTGCGACAGTAGAAAATTATTTTTTGAATAATTTACTATAGAAATGGCAATCCCTGGCGCAATTAAAATTTGCGACAGTTGAAAATTATTTTTTGAATAATTTACTATAGAAAAGGCAATCCCTGGCGTAATTAAAATTTGCGACAGCAGAAAATTATTTTTTGAATAATTTACTATAGAAAAGGCAATCCTTGGCGCACTTAAAATTTGCGACAGTAGAAACTTATTTTTTGAATAATTTACTATAGAAAAGGCAATCCCTGGCGTAATTAAAATTTGCGACAGTATAAAATTATTTTTTGAATAATTTACTATAGAAAAGGCAATCCCTGGCGTAATTAAAATTTGCGACAGTTGAAAATTATTTTTTGAATAATTTACTATAGAAAAGGCAATCCCTGGCGTAATTAAAATTTGCGACAGTAGAAAATTATTTTTTGAATAATTTACTATAGAAAAGGCAATCCCTGGCGTAATTAAAATTTGCGACAGTAGAAAATTATTTTTTGAATAATTTACTATAGAAATGGCAATCCCTGGCGCAATTAAAATTTGCGACAGTTGAAAATTATTTTTTGAATAATTTACTATAGAAAAGGCAATCCCTGGCGCACTTAAAATTTGCGACAGTAAAAAATTATTTTTTGAATAATTTACTATAGAAAAGGCAATCCCTGGCGTAATTAAAATTTGCGACAGTATAAAATTATTTTTTGAATAATTTACTACAGAAAAGGCAATCCCTGGCGTAATTAAAATTTGCGACAGTATAAAATTATTTTTTGAATAATCTACTATAGAAAAGGCAATCCCTGGCGCACTTAAAATTTGCGACAGTAAAAAATTATTTTTGGAATAATTTACTATAGAAAAGGCAATCCCTGGCGTAATTAAAATTTGCGACAGTAGAAAATTATTTTTTGAACAATTTACTATAGAAAAGGCAATCCCTAGCGTATTTAAAATTTGCGACAGTTGAAAATTATTTTTTGAATAATTTTCTATAGAAAAGGCAATCCCTGGCGTATTTAAAATTTGCGAGAGTAAGAAATTATTTTTTGAATAATTTACTATAGAAAAGGCAATCCCTGGCGTAATTAAAATTTGCGACAGTATAAAATTATTTTTTGAATAATTTACTATAGAAAAGGCAATCCCTGGCGTAATTAAAATTTGCGACAGTATAAAATTATTTTTTGAATAATTTACTATAGAAAAGGCAATCCCTGGCGTAATTAAAATTTGCGACAGTAGAAAGTTATTTTTTGAACAATTTACTATAGAAAAGGCAATCCCTAGCGTATTTAAAATTTGCGACAGTTGAAAATTATTTTTTGAATAATTTTCTATAGAAAAGGCAATCCCTGGCGTATTTAAAATTTGCGAGAGTAAGAAATTATTTTTTGAATAATTTACTATAGAAAAGGCAATCCCTGGCGTAATTAAAATTTGCGACAGTATAAAATTATTTTTTGAATAATTTACTATAGAAAAGGCAATCCCTGGCGTAATTAAAATTTGCGACAGTTGAAAATTATTTTTTGAATAATTTACTATAGAAAAGGCAATCCCTGGCGGATTTAAAATTTGCGACAGTAAAAAATTAATTTGTGAGAAATTTACTATAGAAAAGGCAATCCCTGGGATATTTAAAATTTGCGACAGTAAAAATTATTTTTTTGCAAAATTTACTATAGGAAAGGCAATCCCTGGCGTATTTAAAATTTGCGACAGTAGAAAATTATTTTTTGAATAATTTACTATAGAAAAGGCAATCCCTGGCGTATTTAAAATTTGCGACAGTAAAAAATTAATATTTTGAAAAATTTGCTGTAGAAAAGGCAATCCCTGGCGCAATTAAAACTTGCGATAGTAAAAAATTATTTTTTGAATAATTTACTATAGAAAAGGCAATCCCTGGCGGATTTGAAATTTGCGACAGTAAAAAATTATTTTTTGAATAATTTACTATAGAAAAGGCAATCCCTGGCGTAATTAAAATTTGCGACAGTTGAAAATTATTTTTTGAATAATTTACTATAGAAAAGGCAATCCCTGGCGGATTTGAAATTTGCGACAGTAAAAAATTATTTTTTGAAAAATTTACTATAGAAAAGGCAATCCCTGGCGTAATTAAAATTTGCGACAGTAGATAATTATTTTTTGAATAATTTACTATAGAAAAGGCAATCCCTGGCGTAATTAAAATTTGCGAGAGTAGAAAATTATTTTTGAATAATTTACTATGGAAAAGGCAATCCCTGGCGGATTTGAAATTTGCGACAGTAAAAAAATATTTTTTGAATAATTTACTATAGAAAAGGCAATCCCTGGCGCAATTAAAATTTGCGACCGTTGAAAATTATTTTTTGAATAATTTACTATAAAAAGGCAATCCCTGGCGGATTTGAAATTTGCGACAGTAAAAAATTATTTTTTGTATAATTTACTATAGAAAAGGCAATCCCTGGCGCAATTAAAATTTGCGATAGTAAAAAATTATTTTTTGAATAATTTATTATAGAAAAGGCAATTCCTGGCGGATTTGAAATTTGCGACAGTAAAAAATTATTTTTTGAAAAATTTACTATAGAAAAGGCAATCCCTGGCGTAATTAAAATTTGCGACAGTAGAAAATTATTTTTTGAATAATTTACTATAGAAAAGGCAATCCCTGGCGTAATTAAAATTTGCGACAGTAGAAAATTATTTTTTGAATAATTTACTATAGAATAGGCAATCCCTGGCGGATTTGAAATTTGCGACAGTAAAAAAATATTTTTTGAATAATTTACTATAGAAAAGGCAATCCCTGGCGCAATTAAAATTTGCGACAGTTGAAAATTATTTTTTGAATAATTTACTATAGAAAAGGCAATCCCTGGCGTAATTAAAATTTGCGACAGTAGAAAATTATTTTTTGAATAATTTACTATAGAAAAGGCAATCCCTGGCGCAATTAAAATTTGCGACAGTAAAAAATTATTTTTTGAATAATTTACTATAGAAAAGGCAATCCCTGGCGCAATTACAATTTGCGACAGTAGAAAATTATTTTTTGAATAATTTACTATAGAAAAGGCAATCCCTGGCGTATTTAAAATTTGCGACAGTAGAAAATTATTTTTTGAATAATTTACTATAGAAAAGGCAATCCCTGGCGTATTTAAAATTTGCGACAGTAAAAAATTAATATTTTGAAAAATTTACTGTAGAAAAGGCAATCCCTGGCGCAATTAAAACTTGCGATAGTAAAAAATTATTTTTTGCAAAATTTACTGTAGAAAAGGCAATCCCTGGCGGATTTGAAATTTGCGACAGTAAAAAATTATTTTTTGAATAATTTACTATAGAAAAGGCAATCCCTGGCGTTTTAAAATTTGCGACAGTAAAAAATTATTTTTTGAATAATTTACTATAGAAAAGGCAATCCCTGGGATGTTTAAAATTTGCGACAGTAAAAAATTATTTTTTTGCAAAATTTACTATAGAAAAGGCAATCCCTGGCGGATTTGAAATTTGCGACAGTAAAAAATTATTTTTTGAATAATTTACTGTAGAAAAGGCAATCCCTGGCGCAATAAAAATTTGCGACAGTTGAAAATTATTTTTTGAATAATTTACTATAGAAAAGGCAATCCCTGGCGTAATTAAAATTTGCGACAGTATAAAATTATTTTTTGAATAATTTACAATAGAAAAGGCAATCCCTGGCGTAATTAAAATTTGCGACAGTTGAAAATTATTTTTTGAATAATTTACTATAGAAAAGGCAATCCCTGGCGGATTTAAAATTTGCGACAGTAAAAAATTAATTTGTGAGAAATTTACTATAGAAAAGGCAATCCCTGGGATATTTAAAATTTGCGACAGTAAAAATTACTTTTTTGCAAAATTTACTATAGAAAAGGCAATCCCTGGCGTATTTAAAATTTGCGACAGTAGAAAATTATTTTTTGAATAATTTACTATAGAAAAGGCAATCCCTGGCGTATTTAAAATTTGCGACAGTAAAAAATTAATATTTTGAAAAATTTACTGTAGAAAAGGCAATCCCTGGCGCAATTAAAACTTGCGATAGTAAAAAATTATTTTTTGAATAATTTACTATAGAAAAGGCAATCCCTGGCGGATTTGAAATTTGCGACAGTAAAAAATTATTTTTTTAATAATTTACTATAGAAAAGGCAATCCCTGGCGTAGTTAAAATTTGCGACAGTTGATAAATTATTTTTTGAATAATTTACTATAGAAAAGGCAATCCCTGGCGGATTTGAAATTTGCGACAGTAAAAAATTATTTTTTGAAAAATTTACTATAGAAAAGGCAATCCCTGGCGTAATTAAAATTTGCGACAGTAGAAAATTATTTTTTGAATAATTTACTATAGAAAAGGCAATCCCTGGCGTAATTAAAATTTGCGAGAGTAGAAAATTATTTTTTGAATAATTTACTATAGAAAAGGCAATCCCTGGCGGATTTGAAATTTGCGACAGTAAAAAAATATTTTTTGAATAATTTACTATAGAAAAGGCAATCCCTGGCGCAATTAAAATTTGCGACAGTTGAAAATTATTTTTTGAATAATTTACTATAGAAAAGGCAATCCCTGGCGTAATTAAAATTTGCGACAGTAAAAAATTATTTTTTGAATAATTTACTATAGAAAAGGCAATCCCTGGCGGATTTGAAATTTGCGACAGTAAAAAATTATTTTTTGAATATTTTACTATAGAAAAGGCAATCCCTGGCGCAATTAAAATTTGCGACAGTTGAAAATTATTTTTTGAATAATTTACTATAAAAAGGCAATCCCTGGCGGATTTGAAATTTGCGACAGTAAAAAATTATTTTTTGTATAATTTACTATAGAAAAGGCAATCCCTGGCGCAATTAAAATTTGCGATAGTAAAAAATTATTTTTTGAATAATTTACTATAGAAAAGGCAATCCCTGGCGGATTTGAAATTTGCGACAGTAAAAAATTATTTTTTGAAAAATTTACTATAGAAAAGGCAATCCCTGGCGTAATTAAAATTTGCGACAGTAGAAAATTATTTTTTGAATAATTTACTATAGAAAAGGCAATCCCTGGCGTAATTAAAATTTGCGACAGTAGAAAATTATTTTTTGAATAATTTACTATAGAATAGGCAATCCCTGGCGGATTTGAAATTTGCGACAGTAAAAAAATATTTTTTGAATAATTTACTATAGAAAAGGCAATCCCTGGCGCAATTAAAATTTGCGACAGTTGAAAATTATTTTTTGAATAATTTACTATAGAAAAGGCAATCCCTGGCGTAATTAAAATTTGCGACAGTTGAAAATTATTTTTTGAATAATTTACTATAGAAAAGGCAATCCCTGGCGTATTAAAATTTGCGACAGTAAAAAATTATTTTTTTAATAATTTACTATAGAAAAGGCAATCCCTGGCGGATTTGAAATTTGCGACAGTAAAAAATTATTTTTGGAATAATTTACTATAGAAAAGGCAATCCCTGGCGCAATTAAAATTTGCGACAGTTGAAAATTATTTTTTGAATAATTTACTATAAAAAGGCAATCCCTGGCGGATTTGAAATTTGCGACAGTAAAAAATTATTTTTTGTATAATTTACTATAGAAAAGGCAATCCCTGGCGCAATTAAAATTTGCGACAGTTGAAAATTATTTTTTTTGCAAAATTTACTATAGAAAAGGCAATCCCTGGCGCAATTAAAATTTGCGACAGTTGAAAATTATTGTTTGAATAATTTACTATAGAAAAGGCAATCCCTGGCGGATTTGAAATTTGCGACAGTAAAAAATTATTTTTTGAATAATTTACTATAGAAAAGGCAATCCCTGTCGTATTTAAAATTTGCGACAGTAAAAAATTAATATTTTGAAAAATTTACTGTAGAAAAGGCAATCCCTGGCGCAATTAAAAGTTGCGACAGTTGAAAATTATTTTTTGAATAATTTACTATAGAAAAGGCAATCCCTGGCGTAATTAAAATTTGCGACAGTTGAAAATTATTTTTTGAATAATTTACTATAGAAAAGGCAATCCCTGGTGGATTTGAAATTTGCGACAGTAAAAAATTATTTTTTGAATAATTTACTATAGAAAAGGCAATCCCTGGCATATTTAAAATTTGCGACAGTAAAAAATTAATATTTTGAAAAATTTACTGTAGAAAATGCAATCCCTGGCGCAATTAAAATTTGCGACAGTAAAAAATTATTTTTTGAATAATTTACTATAGAAAAGGCAATCCCTGGCGTATTTAAAATTTGCGACAGTAAAAAATTATTTTTGAATAATTTACTATAGAAAAGGCAATCCCTGGCGCACTTAAAACTTGCGACAGTAAAAAAGTATTTTTTGAATAATTTACTATAGAAAAGGCAATCCCTGGCGGATTTGAAATTTGCGACAGTAAAAAATTATTTTTTGAATAATTTACTATAGAAAAGGCAATCCCTGGCGGATTTGAAATTTGCGACAGTAAAAAATTATTTTTTGAATAATTTAATATAGAAAAGGCAATCCCTGGCGTAATTAAAATTTGCGACAGTAAAAATTTTTTTTTTGCAAAATTTACTATATAAAAGGCAATCCCTGGCGTATTTAAAATTTGCGACAGTAAAAAATTAATTTGTGAGAAATTTACTATAGAAAAGGCAATCCCTGGGATATTTAAAATTTGCGACAGTAAAAAATTATTTTTTTGCAAAATTTACTATAGAAAAGGCAATCCCTGGCGTAATTAAAATTTGCGACAGTTGAAAATTATTTTTTGAATAATTTACTATAGAAAAGGCAATCCCTGGCGTATTTAAAATTTGCGACAGTTGAAAATTATTTTTTGAATAATTTACTATAGAAAAGGCAATCCCTGGCGCAATTAAAATTTGCGACAGTAGAAAATTATTTTTTGAATAATTTACTATAGAAAAGCAATCCCTGGCGTAATTAAAATTTGCGACAGTAGAAAATTATTTTTTGAATAATTTACTATAGAAAAGGCAATCCCTGGCGTAATTAAAATTTTCGACAGTAAAAAATTATTTTTTGAATAATTTACTATAGAAAAGGCAATCCCTGGCGGATTTGAAATTTGCGACAGTAAAAAATTATTTTTTGAATAATTTACTATAGAAAAGGCAATCCCTGGGGTAATTAAAATTTGCAACAGTTGAAAATTATTTTTTGAATATTTTACTATAGAAAAGGCAATCCCTGGCGTAATTAAAATTTGCGACAGTATAAAATTATTTTTTGAATAATTTACTATAGAAAAGGCAATCCCTGGGATATTTAAAATTTGCGACAGTAAAAAATTATTTTTTTGCAAAATTTACTATAGAAAAGGCAATCGCTGGCGTATTTAAAATTTGCGACAGTAAAAAATTAATTTGTGAGAAATTTACTATAGAAAAGGCAATCCCTGGAATATTTAAAATTTGCGACAGTAAAAAATTATTTTTTTGCAAAATTTACTATAGAAAAGGCAATCCTTGGCGTAATTAAAATTTGCGACAGTTGAAAATTATTTTTTGAATAATTTACTATAGAAAAGGCAATCCCTGACGTAATTAAAATTTGCGACAGTATAAAATTATTTTTTCAATAATTTACTATAGAAAAGGCAATCCCTGGCGCAATTAAAATTTGCGACAGTAAAAAATTATTTTTTGAATAATTTACTGTAGAAAAGGCAGTCCCTGGCGTAATTAAAATTTGCGATAGTATAAAATTATTTTTTGAATAATTTACTATAGAAAAGGCAATCCCTGGGATATTTAAAATTTGCGACAGTAAAAAATTATTTTTTTGCAAAATTTACTATAGAAAAGGCAATCCCTGGCGGATTTGAAATTTGCGACAGTAAAAAATTATTTTTTGAATAATTTACTATAGAAATGGCAATCCCTAGCGCAATTAAAATTTGCGACAGTTGAAAATTATTTTTTTGCAAAATTTACTATAGAAAAGGCAATCCCTGGCGCAATTAAAATTTGCGACAGTTGAAAGTTATTTTTTTGCAAAATTTACTATAGAAAAGGCAATCCCTGGCGTAATTAAAATTTGCGACAGTAAAAAATTATTTTTTGAATAATTTACTATAGAAAAGGCAATCCCTGGCGGATTTGAAATTTGCGACAGTAAAAAATTATTTTTTGAATAATTTACTATAGAAAAGGCAATCCCTGGCGCAATTAAAATTTGCGACAGTTGAAAATTATTTTTTGAATAATTTACTATAGAAAAGGCAATCCCTGGTGGATTTGAAATTTGCGACAGTAAAAAATTATTTTTTGAATAATTTACTATAGAAAAGGCAATCCCTGGCGTATTTAAAATTTGCGACAGTAAAAAATTAATATTTTGAAAAATTTACTGTAGAAAATGCAATCCCTGGCGCAATTAAAATTTGCGACAGTAAAAAATTATTTTTTGAATAATTTACTATAGAAAAGGCAATCCCTGGCGTATTTAAAATTTGCGACAGTAAAAAATTATTTTTGAATAATTTACTATAGAAAAGGCAATCCCTGGCGCACTTAAAATTTGCGACAGTAAAAAAGTATTTTTTGAATAATTTACTATAGAAAAGGCAATCCCTGGCGGATTTGAAATTTGCGACAGTAAAAAATTATTTTTGGAATAATTTACTATAGAAAAGGCAATCCCTGGCGGATTTGAAATTTGCGACAGTAAAAAATTATTTTTTGAATAATTTAATATAGAAAAGGCAATCCCTGGCGTAATTAAAATTTGCGACAGTAAAAATTTTTTTTTTGCAAAATTTACTATATAAAAGGCAATCCCTGGCGTATTTAAAATTTGCGACAGTAAAAAATTAATTTGTGAGAAATTTACTATAGAAAAGGCAATCCCTGGGATATTTAAAATTTGCGACAGTAAAAAATTATTTTTTTGCAAAATTTACTTTAGAAAAGGCAATCCCTGGCGTAATTAAAATTTGCGACAGTTGAAAATTATTTTTTGAATAATTTACTATAGAAAAGGCAATCCCTGGCGTATTTAAAATTTGCGACAGTTGAAAATTATTTTTTGAATAATTTACTATAGAAAAGGCAATCCCTGGCGCAATTAAAATTTGCGACAGTAGAAAATTATTTTTTGAATAATTTACTATAGAAAAGCAATCCCTGGCGTAATTAAAATTTGCGACAGTAGAAAATTATTTTTTGAATAATTTACTATAGAAAAGGCAATCCCTGGCGTAATTAAAATTTTCGACAGTAAAAAATTATTTTTTGAATAATTTACTATAGAAAAGGCAATCCCTGGCGGATTTGAAATTTGCGACAGTAAAAAATTATTTTTTGAATAATTTACTATAGAAAAGGCAATCCCTGGGGTAATTAAAATTTGCAACAGTTGAAAATTATTTTTTGAATATTTTACTATAGAAAAGGCAATCCCTGGCGTAATTAAAATTTGCGACAGTATAAAATTATTTTTTGAATAATTTACTATAGAAAAGGCAATCCCTGGGATATTTAAAATTTGCGACAGTAAAAAATTATTTTTTTGCAAAATTTACTATAGAAAAGGCAATCCCTGGCGTATTTAAAATTTGCGACAGTAAAAAATTAATTTGTGAGAAATTTACTATAGAAAAGGCAATCCCTGGAATATTTAAAATTTGCGACAGTAAAAAATTATTTTTTTGCAAAATTTACTATAGAAAAGGCAATCCTTGGCGTAATTAAAATTTGCGACAGTTGAAAATTATTTTTTGAATAATTTACTATAGAAAAGGCAATCCCTGACGTAATTAAAATTTGCGACAGTATAAAATTATTTTTTCAATAATTTACTATAGAAAAGGCAATCCCTGGCGCAATTAAAATTTGCGACAGTAAAAAATTATTTTTTGAATAATTTACTGTAGAAAAGGCAGTCCCTGGCGTAATTAAAATTTGCGATAGTATAAAATTATTTTTTGAATAATTTACTATAGAAAAGGCAATCCCTGGGATATTTAAAATGTGCGACAGTAAAAAATTATTTTTTTGCAAAATTTACTATAGAAAAGGCAATCCCTGGCGGATTTGAAATTTGCGACAGTAAAAAATTATTTTTTGAATAATTTACTATAGAAATGGCAATCCCTAGCGCAATTAAAATTTGCGACAGTTGAAAATTATTTTTTTGCAAAATTTACTATAGAAAAGGCAATCCCTGGCGCAATTAAAATTTGCGACAGTTGAAAGTTATTTTTTTGCAAAATTTACTATAGAAAAGGCAATCCCTGGCGTAATTAAAATTTGCGACAGTTGAAAATTATTTTTTGAATAATTTACTATAGAAAAGGCAATCCCTGGCGTAATTAAAATTTGCGACAGTATAAAATTATTTTTTGAATAATTTACTATAAAAAAGGCAATCCCTGGCGCAATTAAAATTTGCGACAGTAAAAAATTATTTTTTGAATAATTTACTGTAGAAAAGGCAATCCCTGGCGTAATTAAAATTTGCGACAGTAAAAAATTATTTTTTGAATAATTTACTATAGAAAAGGCAATCCCTGGCGGATTTGAAATTTGCGACAGTAAAAAATTATTTTTTGAATAATTTACTATAGAAAAGGCAATCCCTGGCGCAATTAAAATTTGCGACAGTTGAAAATTATTTTTTGAATAATTTACTATAGAAAAGGCAATCCCTGGCGGATTTGAAATTTGCGACAGTAAAAAATTATTTTTTGAATAATTTACTATAGAAAAGGCAATCCCTGGCGCAATTAAAATTCGCGACAGTTGAAAGTTATTTTTTTGCAAAATTTACTATAGAAAAGGCAATCCCTGGCGCAATTAAAATTTGCGACA
>CAWVNZ010001847.1:0-108537 GCA_963930735.1 Dioctria linearis | reverse complement strand
CGACAGTAAAAAATTATTTTTTGAATAATTTACTATAGAAAAGGCAATCCCTGGCGTAATTAAAATTTGCGACAGTAAAAAATAATTTTTTGAATAATTTACTATAGAAAAGGCAATCTCTGGCGTATTTAAAATTTGCGACAGTATAGAATTATTTTTTGAATAATTTACTATAGAAAAGGCAATCCCTGGCGTAATTAAAATTTGCGACAGTAAAAAATTATTTTTTGAATAATTTACTATAGAAAAGGCAATCCCTGGGATATTTAAAATTTGCGACAGTAAAAAATTATTTTTTGAATAATTTACTATAGAAAAGGCAATCCCTGGCGTAATTAAAATTTGCGACAGTAGAAAATTATTTTTTGAAAAATTTACTATAGAAAAGGCAATCCCTGGCGTAATTAAAACTTGCGATAGTAAAAAATTATTTTTTGAAAAATTTACTATAGAAAAGCCAATCCCTGGCGTATTTAAAATTTGCGACAGTATAAAATTATTTTTTGAATAATTTACTATAGAAAAGGCAATCCCTGGCGGAATTACAATTTGCGACAGTAGAAAATTATTTTTTGAATAATTTACTATAGAAAGGGCAATCTCTGGCGTATTTAAAATTTGCGACAGTATAGAATTATTTTTTGAATAATTTACTATAGAAAAGGCAATCCCTGGCGTAATTAAAATTTGCGACAGTAAAAAATTATTTTTTGAATAATTTACTATAGAAAAGGCAATCCCTGGGATATTTAAAATTTGCGACAGTAAAAAATTATTTTTTGAATAATTTACTATAGAAAAGGCAATCCCTGGCGTAATTAAAATTTGCGACAGTAAAAAATTATTTTTTGAATAATTTACTATAGAAAAGGCAATCCCTGGCGTAATTAAAATTTGCGACAGTAAAAAATTATTTTTTGAATAATTTACTATAGAAAAGGCAATCCCTGGCGTATTTAAAATTTGCGACAGTTGAAAATTATTTTTTGAATAATTTACTATAGAAAAGGCAATCCCTGGCGTAATTAAAATTTGCGACAGTAAAAAAATAATTTTTTAAATAATTTACTATAGAAAAGGCAATCCCTGGGATATTTAAAATTTGCGACAGTAAAAAATTATTTTTTGAATAATTTACTATAGAAAAGGCAATCCCTGGCGTAATTAAAATTTGCGACAGTAAAAAATTATTTTTTGAATAATTTACTATAGAAAAGGCAATCCCTGGGATATTTAAAATTTGCGACAGTAAAAAATTATTTTTTGAATAATTTACTATAGAAAAGGCAAAACCTGGCGTATTTAAAATTTGCGACAGTAGAAAATTATTTTTTGAATAATTTACTATAGAAAAGGCAATCCCTGGCGCAATTAAAATTTGCGACAGTATAAAAATATTTTTGGAATAATTTACTGTAGAAAAGGCAATCCCTGGCGTAATTAAAATTTGCAACAGTAGAAAATTATTTTTTGAATAATTTACTATAGAAAAGTCAATCCCTGGCGTAATTAAAATTTGCAAAAGTAGAAAATTATTTTTTGAATAATTTACTATAGAAAAGGCAATCCCTGGCGTAATTAAAATTTGCGACAGTATAAAATTATTTTTTACAAAATTTACTGTAGAAAAGGCAATCCCTGGGATATTTAAAATTTGCGACAGTTGAAAATTATTTTTTGAATAATTTACTATAGAAAAGGCAATCCCTGGCGCAATTAAAATTTGCAACAGTAGAAAATTATTTTTTGAATAATTTACTATAGAAAAGGCAATCCCTGGCGGATTTGAAATTTGCGACAGTAGAAAATTATTTTTTGAATAATTTACTATAGAAAAGGCAATCCCTGGCGTAATTAAAATTTGCGACAGTAGAAAATTATTTTTTGAATAATTTACTATAGAAAAGGCAAACCCTGGCGTAATTAAAATTTGCGACAGTAGAAAATTATTTTTTGAATAATTTACTATAGAAAAGGCAATCCCTGGCGGAATTAAAATTTGCGACAGTAAAAAATTATTTTTTGAATAATTTACTATAGAAAAGGCAATCCCTGGCGTAATTAAAATTTGCGACAGTTGAAAATTATTTTTTGAATAATTTACTATAGAAAAGGCAATCCCTGGCGTAATTAAAATTTGCGACAGTTGAAAATTATTTTTTGAATAATTTACTATAGAAAAGGCAATACCGGGGATATTTAAAATTTGCGACAGTAGAAAATTATTTTTTGAATAATTTACTATAGAAAAGGCAATCCCTGGCGTAATTAAAATTCGCGACAGTAGAAAATTATTTTTTGAAAAATTTACTATAGAAAAGGCAATCCCTGGCGTAATTAAAATTTGCGACAGCATAAAATTATTTTTTGCAAAATTTACTGTAGAAAAGGCAATCCCTGGCGTAGTTAAAATTTGCGACAGTAGAAAATTATTTTTTGAAAAATTTACTATAGAAAAGGCAATCCCTGGCGTAATTAAAATTTGCGACAGTTGAAAATTATTTTTTGAATAATTTACTATAGAAAAGGCAATCCCTGGGATATTTAAAATTTGCGACAGTAAAAAATTATTTTTTGAATAATTTACTATAGAAAAGGCAATCCCTGGCGTAATTAAAATTTGCTACAGTATATAATTTACTATAGAAAAGGCAATCCCTGGGATATTTAAAATTTGCGACAGTAAAAAATTATTTTTTGAATAATTTACTATAGAAAAGGCAATCCCTGGCGTAATTAAAATTTGCGACAGTAGAAAATTATTTTTTGAATAATTTACTATAGAAAAGGCAATCCCTGGCGCAATTAAAATTTGCGACAGTATAAAATTATTTTTTGAATAATTTACTGTAGAAAAGGCAATCCCTGGCGTAATTAAAATTTGCAACAGTAGAAAATTATTTTTTGAATAATTTACTATAGAAAAGGCAATCCCTGGCGTAATTAAAATTTGCAACAGTAGAAAATTATTTTTTGAATAATTTACTATAGAAAAGGCAATCCCTGGCGTAATTAAAATTTGCGACAGTATAAAATTATTTTTTGCAAAATTTACTGTAGAAAAGGCAATCCCTGGGATATTTAAAATTTGCGACAGTTGAAAATTATTTTTTGAATAATTTACTATAGAAAAGGCAATCCCTGGCGCAATTAAAATTTGCAACAGTAGAAAATTATTTTTTGAATAATTTACTATAGAAAAGGCAATCCCTGGCGGATTTGAAATTTGCGACAGTAGAAAATTATTTTTTGAATAATTTACTATAGAAAAGGCAATCCCTGGCGTAATTAAAATTCGCGACAGTAGAAAATTATTTTTTGAAAAATTTACTGTAGAAAAGGCAATCCCTGGCGCAATTAAAACTTGCGATAGTAAAAAATTATTTTTTGAATAATTTACTATAGAAAAGGCAATCCCCGGCGTAATTAAAACTTGCGATAGTAAAAAATTATTTTTTGAAAAATTTACTATAGAAAAGGCAATCCCTGGCGTAATTAAAACTTGCGATAGTAAAAAATTATTTTTTGAAAAATTTACTATAGAAAAGGCAATCCCTGGCGTAATTAAAATTTGCGACAGTAAAAAATTATTTTTTGAAAAATTTACTATAGAAAAGGCAATCCCTGGCGTAATTACAATTTGCGACAGTAGAAAATTATTTTTTGAATAATTTACTGTAGAAAAGGCAATCCCTGGCGCAATTAAAACTTGCGATAGTAAAAAATTATTTTTTGAATAATTTACTATAGAAAAGGCAATCCCTGGCCTAATTAAAACTTGCGATAGTAAAAAATTATTTTTTGAAAAATTTACTATAGAAAAGGCAATCCCTGGCGTAATTAAAATTTTCGACAGTAAAAAATTAATATTTTGAAAAATTTACTGTAGAAAAGGCAATCCCTGGCGTAATTAAAATTTGCGACAGTAGAAAATTATTTTTTGAAAAATTTACTATAGAAAAGGCAATCCCTGGCGTAATTAAAACTTGCGATAGTAAAAAATTATTTTTTGAAAAATTTACTATAGAAAAGGCAATCCCTGGCGTATTTAAAATTTGCGACAGTATAAAATTATTTTTTGAATAATTTACTATAGAAAAGGCAATCCCTGGCGTAATTACAATTTGCGACAGTAGAAAATTATTTTTTGAATAATTTCCTATAGAAAAGGCAATCTCTGGCGTATTTAAAATTTGCGACAGTATAGAATTATTTTTTGAATAATTTACTATAGGAAAGGCAATCCCTGGCGTAATTAAAATTTGCGACAGTAAAAAATTATTTTTTGAATAATTTACTATAGAAAAGGCAATCCCTGGCGCACTTAAAATTTGCGACAGTAAAAAATTATTTTTTGAATAATTTACTATAGAAAAGGCAATCCCTGGCGTAATTAAAATTTGCGACAGTAAAAAATTATTTTTTGAATAATTTACTATAGAAAAGGCAATCCCTGATATATTTAAAATTTGCGACAGTTAAAAAATTATTTTTTGAATAATTTACTATAGAAAAGGCAATCCCTGGCGTAATTAAAATTTGCGACAGTAGAAAATTATTTTTTGAATAATTTACTATAGAAAAGGCAATCCCTGGCGCAATTAAAATTTGCGACAGTATAAAATTATTTTTTGAATAATTTACTGTAGAAAAGGCAATCCCTGGCGTAATTAAAATTTGCAACAGTAGAAAATAATTTTTTGAATATTTTACTATAGAAAAGGCAATCCCTGGCGTAATTAAAATTTGTAACAGTAGAAAATTATTTTTTGAATAATTTACTATAGAAAAGGCAATCCCTGGCGCAATTAAAATTTGCGACAGTATAAAATTATTTTTTGAATAATTTACTATAGGAAAGGCAATCCCTGGCGTAATTAAAATTTGCTACAGTAGAAAATTATTTTTTGAAAAGTTTACTATAGAAAAGGCAATCCCTGGCGTAATTAAAATTTGCGAGAGTAAAAAATTATTTTTTGAATAATTTACTATAGAAAAGGCAATCCCTGGCGTAATTACAATTTGCGACAGTAGAAAATTAATTTGTGAAAAATTTACCTGGCGAAATTGAAATTTGCGAGAGTAAAAAATTATTTTTTGAATAATTTACTATAGAAAAGGCAATTCCTGGCGTAATTAAAATTTGCGACAGTAGAAAATTATTTTTTTGTATAATTTACT
Organism: Dioctria linearis; assembly: GCA_963930735.1. Lineage (NCBI taxonomy): Eukaryota > Metazoa > Arthropoda > Insecta > Diptera > Asilidae > Dioctria > Dioctria linearis. The sequence continues at coordinate 103,356 of CAWVNZ010001847.1, read as the reverse complement.
ATAGAAAAGGCAATCCCTGGCGTAAATAAAATTTGCGACAGTAAAAAATTAATATTTTGAATAATTTACTATAGAAAACGCAATCCCTGGCGTAATTAAAATTTGCGACCGTAGAAAATTATTTTTTGAATAATTTACTATAGAAAAGGCTATCCTTGGCGTAATTAAAATTTGCGACAGTAGAAAATTATTTTTTGAATAATTTACTATAGAAAAGGCAATCCCTGGCGTAATTAAAATTTGCGACAGTAGAAAATTATTTTTTGAATAATTTACTATAGAAAAGGCAATCCCTGGCGCAATAAAAATTTGCGACAGTAGAAAATTATTTTTTGAATAATTTACTATAGAAAAGGCAATCCCTGGCGTAATTAAAATTTGCGACAGTAGAAAATTATTTTTTGAATAATTTACTATAGAAAAGGCAATCCCTGGCGCAATTAAAATTTGCAACAGTAGAAAATTATTTTTTGAATAATTTACTGTAGAAAAGGCAATCCCTGGCGGATTTGAAATTTGCGACAGTAGAAAATTATTTTTTGAATAATTTACTATAGAAAAGGCAATCCCTGGCGTAATTAAAATTTGCGACAGTAAAAAATTATTTTTTGAATAATTTACTATAGAAAAGGCAATCCCTGGCGTATTTAAAATTTGCGACAGTTGAAAATTATTTTTTGAATAATTTACTATAGAAAAGGCAATCCCTGGCGTAATTAAAATTTGCGACAGTAAAAAATAATTTTTTGAATAATTTACTATAGAAAAGGCAATCCCTGGGATATTTAAAATTTGCGACAGTTAAAAATTATTTTTTGAATAATTTACTATAGAAAAGGCAATCCCTGGCGTAATTAAAATTTGCGACAGTAAAAAATTATTTTTTGAATAATTTACCAAAGAAAAGGCAATCCCTGGGATATTTAAAATTTGCGACAGTAAAAAATTATTTTTTGAATAATTTACTATAGAAAGGCAATCCCTGGCGTAATTAAAATTTGCGACAGTAGAAAATTATTTTTTGAATAATTTACTATAGAAAAGGCAATCCCTGGCGCAATTAAAATTTGCGACAGTATAAAATTATTTTTTGAATAATTTACTGTAGAAAAGGCAATCCCTGGCGTAATTAAAATTTGCAACAGTAGAAAATTATTTTTTGAATAATTTACTATAGAAAAGGCAATCCCTGGCGTAATTAAAATTTGCAAAAGTAGAAAATTAGTTTTTGAATAATTTACTATAGAAAAGGCAATCCCTGGCGTAATTAAAATTTGCGACAGTATAAAATTATTTTTTACAAAATTTACTGTAGAAAAGGCAATCCCTGGGATATTTAAAATTTGCGACAGTTGAAAATTATTTTTTGAATAATTTACTATAGAAAAGGCAATCCCTGGCGTAATTAAAATTTGCGACAGTAGAAAATTATTTTTTGAATGATTTACTATAGAAAAGGCAAACCCTGGCGTAATTAAAATTTGCGACAGTAGAAAATTATTTTTTGAATAATTTACTATAGAAAAGGCAATCCCTGGCGTAATTAAAATTTGCGACAGTAAAAAATTATTTTTTGAATAATTTACTATAGAAAAGGCAATCCCTGGCGTAATTAAAATTTGCGACAGTTGAAAATTATTTTTTGAATAATTTACTATAGAAAAGGCAATCCCTGGCGTAATTAAAATTTGCGACAGTTGAAAATTATTTTTTGAATAATTTACTATAGAAAAGGCAATACCTGGGATATTTAAAATTTGCGACAGTAAAAAATTATTTTTTCAATAATTTACTATAGAAAAGGCAATCCCTGGCGTAATTAAAATTTGCGACAGTTGAAAATTATTTTTTGAATAATTTACTATAGAAAAGGCAATCCTGGCGTAATTAAAATTTGCGACAGTTGAAAATTATTTTTGAATAATTTACTATAGAAAAGGCAATCCCTGGCGTAATTAAAATTCGCGACAGTAGAAAATTATTTTTTGAAAAATTTACTATAGAAAAGGCAATCCCTGGCGTAATTAAAATTTGCGACAGCATAAAATTATTTTTTGCAAAATTTACTGTAGAAAAGGCAATCCCTGGCGTAATTAAAATTTGCGACAGTAGAAAATTATTTTTTTGGAAAAATTTACTATAGAAAAGGCAATCCCTGGCGTAATTAAAATTTGCGACAGTTGAAAATTATTTTTTGAATAATTTACTATAGAAAAGGCAATCCCTGGCGTAATTAAAATTTGCGACAGTAGAAAATTATTTTTTGAATAATTTACTATAGAAAAGGCAAACCCTGGCGTAATTAAAATTTGCGACAGTAGAAAATTATTTTTTGAATAATTTACTATAGAAAAGGCAAACCCTGGCGTAATTAAAATTTGCGACAGTAGAAAATTATTTTTTGAATAATTTACTATAGAAAAGGCAATCCCTGGCGTAATTAAAATTCGCGACAGTAGAAAATTATTTTTTGAAAAATTTACTATAGAAAAGGCAATCCCTGGCGTAATTAAAATTTGCGACAGCATAAAATTATTTTTTGCAAAATTTACTGTAGAAAAGGCAATCCCTGGCGTAATTAAAATTTGCGACAGTAGAAAATTATTTTTTTGGAAAAATTTACTATAGAAAAGGCAATCCCTGGCGTAATTAAAATTTGCGACAGTAGAAAATTATTTTTTGAATAATTTACTATAGAAAAGGCAATCCCCTGGCGTAATTAAAATTTGCGACAGTAGAAAATTATTTTTTGAATAATTTACTATAGAAAAGGCAAACCCTGGCGTAATTAAAATTTGCGACAGTAGAAAATTATTTTTTGAATAATTTACTATAGAAAAGGCAATCCCTGGCGTAATTAAAATTTGCGACAGTAAAAAATTATTTTTTGAATAATTTACTATAGAAAAGGCAATCCCTGGCGCAATTAAAATTTGCGACAGTATAAAATTATTTTTTGAATAATTTACTGTAGAAAAGGCAATCCCTGGCGTAATTAAAATTTGCAACAGTAGAAAATTATTTTTTGAATAATTTACTATAGAAAAGGCAATCCCTGGCGTAATTAAAATTTGCAAAAGTAGAAAATTATTTTTTGAATAATTTACTATAGAAAAGGCAATCCCTGGCGCAATTAAAATTTGCGACAGTATAAAATTATTTTTTGAATAATTTACTGTAGAAAAGGCAATCCCTGGCGTAATTAAAATTTGCAACAGTAGAAAATTATTTTTTGAATAATTTACTATAGAAAAGGCAATCCCTGGCGTAATTAAAATTTGCAAAAGTAGAAAATTATTTTTTGAATAATTTACTATAGAAAAGGCAATCCCTGGCGTAATTAAAATTTGCGACAGTATAAAATTATTTTTTACAAAATTTACTGTAGAAAAGGCAATCCCTGGGATATTTAAAATTTGCGACAGTTGAAAATTATTTTTTGAATAATTTACTATAGAAAAGGCAATCCCTGGCGCAATTAAAATTTGCAACAGTAGAAAATTATTTTTTGAATAATTTACTATAGAAAAGGCAATCCCTGGCGGATTTGAAATTTGCGACAGTAGAAAATTATTTTTTGAATAATTTACTATAGAAAAAGCAATCCCTGGCGTAATTAAAATTTGCGACAGTAGAAAATTAATTTTTGAATAATTTACTATAGAAAAGGCAAACCCTGGCGTAATTAAAATTTGCGACAGTAGAAAATTATTTTTTGAATAATTTACTATAGAAAAGGCAATCCCTGGCGTAATTAAAATTTGCGACAGTAAAAAATTATTTTTTGAATAATTTACTATAGAAAAGGCAATCCCTGGCGTAATTAAAATTTGCGACAGTTGAAAATTGTTTTTTGAATAATTTACTATAGAAAAGGCAATCCCTGGCGTAATTAAAATTTGCGACAGTTGAAAATTATTTTTTGAATAATTTACTATAGAAAAGGCAATACCTGGGATATTTAAAATTTGCGACAGTAAAAAATTATTTTTTCAATAATTTACTATAGAAAAGGCAATCCCTGGCGTAATTAAAATTTGCGACAGTTGAAAATTATTTTTTGAATAATTTACTATAGAAAAGGCAATCCCTGGCGTAATTAAAATTTGCGACAGTTGAAAATTATTTTTTGAATAATTTACTATAGAAAAGGCAATCCCTGGCGTAATTAAAATTCGCGACAGTAGAAAATTATTTTTTGAAAAATTTACTATAGAAAAGGCAATCCCTGGCGTAATTAAAATTTGCGACAGCATAAAATTATTTTTTGCAAAATTTACTGTAGAAAAGGCAATCCCTGGCGTAATTAAAATTTGCGACAGTAGAAAATTATTTTTTGAAAAATTTACTATAGAAAAGGTAATCCCTGGCGTAATTAAAATTTGCGACAGTTGAAAATTATTTTTTGAATAATTTACTATAGAAAAGGCAATCCCTGGGATATTTAAAATTTGCGACAGTAAAAAATTATTTTTTGAATAATTTACTATAGAAAAGGCAATCCCTGGCGTAATTAAAATTTGCGACAGTAAAAAATTATTTTTTGAATAATTTACTATAGAAAAGGCAATCCCTGGGATATTTAAAATTTGCGACAGTAAAAAATTATTTTTTGAATAATTTACTATAGAAAAGGCAATCCCTGGCGTAATTAAAATTTGCGACAGTAGAAAATTATTTTTTGAATAATTTACTATAGAAAAGGCAATCCCTGGCGCAATTAAAATTTGCGACAGTATAAAATTATTTTTTGAATAATTTACTGTAGAAAAGGCAATCCCTGGCGTAATTAAAATTTGCAACAGTAGAAAATTATTTTTTGAATAATTTACTATAGAAAAGGCAATCCCTGGCGTAATTAAAATTTGCAACAGTAGAAAATTATTTTTTGAATAATTTACTATAGAAAAGGCAATCCCTGGCGTAATTAAAATTTGCGACAGTATAAAATTATTTTTTGCAAAATTTACTGTAGAAAAGGCAATCCCTGGGATATTTAAAATTTGCGACAGTTGAAAATTATTTTTTGAATAATTTACTATAGAAAAGGCAATCCCTGGCGCAATTAAAATTTGCAACAGTAGAAAATTATTTTTTGAGTAATTTACTATAGAAAAGGCAATCCCTGGCGGATTTGAAATTTGCGATAGTAGAAAATTATTTTTTGAATAATTTACTATAGAAAAGGCAATCCCTGGCGTAATTAAAACTCGCGACAGTAGAAAATTATTTTTTGAAAAATTTACTATAGAAAAGGCAATCCCTGGCGTAATTAAAATTTGCGACAGCATAAAATTATTTTTTGAATAATTTACTATAGAAAAGGCAATCCCTGGGATATTTAAAATTTGCGACAGTAGAAAATTATTTTTTGCAAAATTTACTGTAGAAAAGGCAATCCCTGGGATATTTAAAATTTGCGACAGTTGAAAATTATTTTTTGAATAATTTTCTATAGAAAAGGCAATCCCTGGCGTAATTAAAATTTGCGACAGTTGAAAATTATTTTTTGAATAATTTACTATAGAAAAGGCAATCCCTGGGATATTTAAAATTTGCGACAGTAAAAAATTATTTTTTGAATAATTTACTATAGAAAAGGCAATCCCTGGCGTAATTAAAATTTGCGACAGCATAAAATTATTTTTTGAATAATTTACTATAGAAAAGGCAATCCCTGGGATATTTAAAATTTGCGACAGTAGAAAATTATTTTTTGCAAAATTTACTGTAGAAAAGGCAATCCCTGGGATATTTAAAATTTGCGACAGTTGAAAATTATTTTTTGAAAAATTTACTATAGAAAAGGCAATCCCTGGCGTAATTAAAATTTGCGACAGTTGAAAATTATTTTTTGAATAATTTACTATAGAAAAGGCAATCCCTGGGATATTTAAAATTTGCGACAGTAAAAAATTATTTTTTGAATAATTTACTATAGAAAAGGCAATCCCTGGCGTAATTAAAATTTGCGACAGTAAAAAATTATTTTTTGAATAATTTACTATAGAAAAGGCAATCCCTGGGATATTTAAAATTTGCGACAGTAAAAAATTATTTTTTGAATAATTTACTATAGAAAAGGCAATCCATGGCGTAATTAAAATTTGCGGCAGTAGAAAATTATTTTTTGAATAATTTACTATAGAAAAGGCAATCCCTGGCGCAATTAAAATTTGCGACAGTATAAAATTATTTTTTGAATAATTTACTGTAGAAAAGGCAATCCCTGGCGTAATTAAAATTTGCAACAGTAGAAAATAATTTTTTGAATAATTTACTATAGAAAAGGCAATCCCTGGCGTAATTAAAATTTGCAACAGTAGAAAATTATTTTTTGAATAATTTACTATAGAAAAGGCAATCCCTGGCGTAATTAAAATTTGCGACAGTATAAAATTATTTTTTGCAAAATTTACTGTAGAAAAGGCAATCCCTGGGATATTTAAAATTTGCGACAGTTGAAAATTATTTTTTGAATAATTTTCTATAGAAAAGGCAATCCCTGGCGCAATTAAAATTTGCAACAGTAGAAAATTATTTTTTGAATAATTTACTATAGAAAAGGCAACCCCTGGCGGATTTGAAATTTCCGACAGTAGAAAATTATTTTTTGAATAATTTACTATAGAAAATGCAATCCCTGGCGTAATTAAAATTCGCGACAGTAGAAAATTATTTTTTGAAAAATTTACTATAGAAAAGGCAGTCCCCGGCGTAATTAAAATTTGCGACAGCATAAAATTATTTTTTGCAAAATTTACTGTAGAAAAGGCAATCCCTGGCGTAATTAAAATTTGCGACAGTAGAAAATTATTTTTTGAAAAATTTACTATAGAAAAGGCAATCCCTGGCGTAATTAAAATTTGCGACAGTTGAAAATTATTTTTTGAATAATTTACTATAGAAAAGGCAATCCCTGGGATATTTAAAATTTCCGACAGTAAAAAATTATTTTTTGAATAATTTACTATAGAAAAGGCAATACCTGGCGTAATTAAAATTTGCGACAGTAAAAAATTATTTTTTGAATAATTTACTATAGAAAAGGCAATCCTTGGGATATTTAAAATTTGCGACAGTAAAAAATTATTTTTTGAATAATTTACTATAGAAAAGGCAATCCCTGGCGTAATTAAAATTTGCGACAGTAGAAAATTATTTTTTGAATAATTTACTATAGAAAAGGCAATCCCTGGCGCAATTAAAATTTGCGACAGTATAAAATTATTTTTTGAATAATTTACTGTAGAAAAGGCAATCCCTGGCGTAATTAAAATTTGCAACAGTAGAAAATTATTTTTTGAATAATTTACTATAGAAAAGGCAATCCCTGGCGTAATTAAAATTTGCAACAGTAGAAAATTATTTTTTGAATAAGGCATAAAATTATTTTTTGCAAAATTTACTGTAGAAAAGGCAATCCCTGGCGTAATTAAAATTTGCGACAGCATAAAATTATTTTTTGCAAAATTTACTGTAGAAAAGGCAATCCCTGGCGTAATTAAAATTTGCGACAGTAGAAAATTATTTTTTGAAAAATTTACTATAGAAAAGGCAATCCCTGGCGTAATTAAAATTTGCGACAGTTGAAAATTATTTTTTGAATAATTTACTATAGAAAAGGCAATCCCTGGGATATTTAAAATTTGCGACAGTAAAAAATTATTTTTTGAATAATTTACTATAGAAAAGGCAATCCCTGGCGTAATTAAAATTTGCGACAGTAAAAAATTATTTTTTGAATAATTTACTATAGAAGAGGCAATCCCTGGGATATTTAAAATTTGCGACAGTAAAAAATTATTTTTTGAATAATTTACTATAGAAAAGGCAATCCCTGGCGTAATTAAAATTTGCGACAGTAGAAAATTATTTTTTGAATAATTTACTATAGAAAAGGCAATCCCTGGCGTAATTAAAATTTGCAACAGTAGAAAATTATTTTTTGAATAATTTACTATAGAAAAGGCAATCCCTGGCGTAATTAAAATTTCCGACAGTATAAAATTATTTTTTGCAAAATTTACTGTAGAAAAGGCAATCCCTGGGATATTTAAAATTTGCGACAGTTGAAAATTATTTTTTGAATAATTTACTATAGAAAAGGCAATCCCTGGCGCAATTAAAATTTGCAACAGTAGAAAATTATTTTTTGAATAATTTACTATAGAAAAGGCAATCCCTGGCGGATTTGAAATTTGCGACAGTAGAAAATTATTCTTTGAATAATTTACTATAGAAAAGGCAATCCCTGGCGTAATTAAAATTTGCGACAGTAGAAAATTATTTTTTGAATAATTTACTATAGAAAAGGCAATCCCTGGCGTAATTAAAATTTGCGACAGTAGAAAATTATTTTTTGAATAATTTACTATAGAAAAGGCAATCCCTGGCGTAATTAAAATTTGCGACAGTAAAAAATTATTTTTTGAATAATTTACTATAGAAAAGGCAATCCCTGGCGCAATTAAAATTTGCAACAGTAGAAAATTATTTTTTGAATAATTTACTATAGAAAAGGCAATCCCTGGCGGATTTGAAATTTGCGACAGTAGAAAATTATTTTTTGAATAATTTACTATAGAAAAGGCAATCCCTGGCGCAATTAAAATTTGCTATAGTTGAAAATTATTTTTTTGAATAATTTACTATAGAAAAGGCAATCCCTGGCGTAATTAAAATTTGCGACAGTAAAAAATTATTTTTTGAAAAATTTACTATAGAAAAGGCAATCCCTGGCGTAATTAAAATTTGTGACAGTAAAAAATTATTTTTTGAATAATTTACTATAGAAAAGGCAATCCCTGGCGTAATTAAAATTCGCGACAGTAGAAAATTATTTTTTGAAAAATTTACTATAGAAAAGGCAAACCCTGGCGTAATTAAAATTTGCGACAGCATAAAATTATTTTTTGCGAAATTTACTGTAGAAAAGGCAATCCCTGGCGTAATTAAAATTTGCGACAGTAGAAAATTATTTTTTGAAAAATTTACTATAGAAAAGGCAATCCCTGGCGTAATTAAAATTTGCGACAGTTGAAAATTATTTTTTGAATAATTTACTATAGAAAAGGCAATCCCAGGGATATTTAAAATTTTCGACAGTAAAAAATTATTTTTTGAATAATTTACTATAGAAAAGGCAATCCCTGGCGTAATTAAAATTTGCGACAGTAGAAAATTAATTTGTGAAAAATTTACCTGGCGAAATTGAAATTTGCGAGAGTAAAAAATTATTTTTTGAATAATTTACTATAGAAAAGGCAATCCCTGGCGCAATTAAAATTTGCGACAGTTGAAAATTATTTTTTGAATAATTTACTATAGAAAAGGCAATCCCTGGGATATTTAAAATTTGCGACAGTAAAAAATTATTTTTTGAATAATTTACTATAGAAAAGGCAATCCCTGGCGTAATTAAAATTTGCGACAGTAAAAAATTATTTTTTGAATAATTTACTATAGAAAAGGCAATCCCTGGCGTAATTAAAATTTGCGACAGTTGAAAATTATTTTTTGAATAATTTACTATAGAAAAGGCAATCCCTGGCGTAATTAAAATTTGCGACAGTTGAAAATTATTTTTTGAATAATTTACTATAGAAAAGGCAATCCCTGGCGTAATTAAAATTTGCGACAGTAGAAAATTATTTTTTGAAAAATTTACTATAGAAAAGGCAATCCCTGGCGCAATTAAAATTTGCGACAGTAGAAAATTATTTTTTGAATAATTTACTATAGAAAAGGCAATCCCTGGCGTAATTAAAATTTGCGACAGTAGAAAATTATTTTTTGAATAATTTACTATAGAAAAGGCAATCCCTGGCGTAATTAAAATTTGCGACAGTAAAAAATTATTTTTTGAATAATTTACTATAGAAAAGGCAATCCCTGGCGTATTTAAAATTTGCGACAGTATAAAATTATTTTTTGAATAATTTACTATAGAAAAGGCAATCCCTGGCGCAATTAAAACTTGCGACAGTAGAAAATTATTTTTTGAATAATTTACTATAGAAAAGGCAAACCCTGGCGTAATTAAAATTTGCGACAGCATAAAATTATTTTTTGCAAAATTTACTGTAGAAAAGGCAATCCCTGGCGTAATTAAAATTTGCGACAGTAGAAAATTATTTTTTGAAAAATTTACTATAGAAAAGGCAATCCCTGGCGTAATTAAAATTTGCGACAGTTGAAAATTATTTTTTGAATAATTTACTATAGAAAAGGCAATCCCAGGGATATTTAAAATTTTCGACAGTAAAAAATTATTTTTTGAATAATTTACTATAGAAAAGGCAATCCCTGGCGTAATTAAAATTTGCGACAGTAGAAAATTAATTTGTGAAAAATTTACCTGGCGAAATTGAAATTTGCGAGAGTAAAAAATTATTTTTTGAATAATTTACTATAGAAAAGGCAATCCCTGGCGCAATTAAAATTTGCGACAGTTGAAAATTATTTTTTGAATAATTTACTATAGAAAAGGCAATCCCTGGGATATTTAAAATTTGCGACAGTAAAAAATTATTTTTTGAATAATTTACTATAGAAAAGGCAATCCCTGGCGTAATTAAAATTTGCGACAGTAAAAAATTATTTTTTGAATAATTTACTATAGAAAAGGCAATCCCTGGCGTAATTAAAATTTGCGACAGTTGAAAATTATTTTTTGAATAATTTACTATAGAAAAGGCAATCCCTGGCGTAATTAAAATTTGCGACAGTTGAAAATTATTTTTTGAATAATTTACTATAGAAAAGGCAATCCCTGGCGTAATTAAAATTTGCGACAGTAGAAAATTATTTTTTGAAAAATTTACTATAGAAAAGGCAATCCCTGGCGCAATTAAAATTTGCGACAGTAGAAAATTATTTTTTGAATAATTTACTATAGAAAAGGCAATCCCTGGCGTAATTAAAATTTGCGACAGTAGAAAATTATTTTTTGAATAATTTACTATAGAAAAGGCAATCCCTGGCATAATTAAAATTTGCGACAGTAAAAAATTATTTTTTGAATAATTTACTATAGAAAAGGCAATCCCTGGCGTATTTAAAATTTGCGACAGTATAAAATTATTTTTTGAATAATTTACTATAGAAAAGGCAATCCCTGGCGCAATTAAAACTTGCGACAGTAGAAAATTATTTTTTGAATAATTTACTATAGAAAAGGCCATCCCTGGCGCAATTAAAATTTGCGACAGTAGAAAATTATTTTTTGAATAATTTACTATAGAAAAGGCAATCCCTGGCGTAATTAAAATTTGCGACAGTAGAAAATTATTTTTTGAATAATTTACTATAGAAAAGGTAATCCCTGGCGTAATTAAAATTTGCGACAGTAAAAAATTATTTTTTGAATAATTTACTATAGAAAAGGCAATCCCTGGCGTAATTAAAACTTGCGATAGTAAAAAATTATTTTTTGAAAAATTTACTATAGAAAAGGCAATCCCTGGCGTAATTAAAATTTTCGACAGTAAAAAATTAATATTTTGAAAAATTTACTGTAGAAAAGGCAATCCCTGGCGTAATTAAAATTTGCGACAGTAGAACATTATTTTTGAAAATTTACTATAGAAAAGGCAATCCCTGGCGTAATTAAAACTTGCGATAGTAAAAAATTATTTTTTGAAAAATTTACTATAGAAAAGGCAATCCCTGGCGTAATTAAAATTTGCGACAGTAGAAAAATAATTTGTGAAAAATTTACCTGGCGAAATTGAAATTTGCGAGAGTAAAAAATTATTTTTTGAATAATTTACTATATAAAAGGCAATCCCTGGCGTATTTAAAATTTGCGACAGTAGAAAATTATTTTTTGAATAATTTACTATAGAAAAGGCAATCCCTGGCGTAATTAAAATTTGCGACAGTAGAAAATTATTTTTTGAATAATTTACTATAGAAAAGGCAATCCCTGGCGTAATTAAAATTTGCGACAGTATAAAATTATTTTTTGAATAATTACTATAGAAAAGGCAATCCCTGGCGTAATTAAAATTTGCGACAGTTGAAAATTATTTTTTGAATAATTTACTATAGAAAAGGCAATACCTGGCGTAATTAAAATTTGCGACAGTAGAAAATTATTTTTTGAATAATTTACTATAGAAAAGGCAATGCCTGTCGTAATTAAAATTTGCGACAGTAGAAAATGATTTTTTGAATAATTTACTATAGAAAACGCAACCCCTGGCGTAATTAAAATTTGCGACATTAAAAAATTATTTTTTGAATAATTTACTATAGAAAAGGCAATCCCTGGCGTAATTAAAATTTGCGACAGTAAAAAATTATTTTTTGAATAATTTACTATAGAAAAGGCAATCCCTGGGATATTTAAAATTTGCGACAGTTGAAAATTATTTTTTGAATAATTTACTATAGAAAAGGCAATCCCTGGCGTAATTAAAATTTGCGACAGTTGGAAATTATTTTTTGAATAATTTACTATAGAAAAGGCAATCCCTGGCGTAATTAAAATTTGCGACAGTAAAAAATTATTTTTTGAATAATTTACTATAGAAAAGGCAATCCCTGGCGTAATTAAAATTTGCGACAGTAAAAAATTATTTTTTGAATAATTTACTATAGGAAAGGCAATCCCTGGGATATTTAAAATTTGCGACAGTTGAAAATTATTTTTTGAATAATTTACTATAGAAAAGGCAATCCCTGGCGTAATTAAAATTTGCGACAGTATAAAATTATTTTTGCAAAATTTACTATAGAAAAGGCAATCCCTGGCGCAATTAAAATTTGCGACAGTTGAAAGTTATTTTTTGAATAATTTACTATAGAAAAGGCAATCCCTGGCGCAATTAAAATTTGCGACAGTAAAAAATTATTTTTTGAATAATTTACTATATAAAAGGCAATCCCTGGCGCGCAATTAAAATTTGCGACGGTAAAAAATTATTTTTTGAATAATTTACTATAGAAAAGGCAATCCCTGGCGTAATTAAAATTTGCGACAGTATAAAATTATTTTTTGAATAATTTACTATAGAAAAGGCAATCCCTGGCGTAATTAAAATTTGCGACAGTTGAAAATTATTTTTTGAATAATTTACTATAGAAAAGGCAATCCCTGGCGTAATTAAAATTTGCGACAGTTGAAAATTATTTTTTGAATAATTTACTATAGAAAAGGCAATCCCTGGGATATTTAAAATTTGCGACAGTAGAAAATTATTTTTTGAATAATTTACTATAGAAAAGGCAATCCCTGGCGTAATTAAAATTTGCGACAGTAAAAAAATTATTTTTTGCAAAATTTACTATAGAAAAGGCAATCCCTGGCGCAATTAAAATTTGCGACAGTAGAAAATTATTTTTTGAATAATTTACTATAGAAAAGGCAATCCCTGGGATATTTGAAATTTGCGACAGTAGAAAATTATTTTTTGAATAATTTACTATAGAAAAGGCATTCCCTGGCATATTTAAAATTTGCGACAGTAAAAAATTATTTTTTGCAAAATTTACTATAGAAAAGGCAATCCCTGGCGCAATTAAAATTTGCGACAGTAGAAAATTATTTTTTGAATAATTTACTATAGAAAAGGCAATCCCTGGCGTAATTAAAATTTCCGACAGTATAAAATTATTTTTTGAATAATTTACTATAGAAAAGGCAATCCCTAGCGTAATTAAAATTTGCGACAGTAGAAAATTATTTTTTGAAAAGTTTACTATAGAAAAGGCAATCCCTGGCGCAATTAAAATTTGCGACAGTAAAAAATTATTTTTTGCAAAATTTACTATAGAAAAGGCAATCCCTGGCGTAATTAAAATTTGCGACAGTAAAAATTATTTTTTGAAAAGTTTACTATAGAAAAGGCAATCCCTGGCGCAATTAAAATTTGCGACAGTAAAAAATTATTTTTTGCAAAATTTACTATAGAAAAGGCAATCCCTGGCGGAATTAAAATTTGCGACAGTAAAAAATTATTTTTTGAATAATTTACTATAGAAAAGGCAATCCCTGTGATATTTAAAATTTGCGACAATAAAAAATTATTTTTTGAATAATTTAATATAGAAAAGGCAATCCCTGGGATATTTAAAATTTGCGACAGTTGAAAATTATTTTTTGAATAATTTACTATAGAAAAGGCAATCCCTGGCGTAATTAAAATTTGCGACAGTTGAAAATTATTTTTTGAATAATTTACTATAGAAAAGGCAATCCCTGGCTTAATTAAAATTTGCGACAGTAGAAAATTATTTTTTGAATAATTTACTCTAGAAAAGGCAATCCCTGGCGTATTTAAAATTTGCGACAGTAGAAAATTATTTTTTGAATAATTTACTATAGAAAAGACAATCCCTGGCGTAATTAAAATTTGCGACAGTAGAAAATTAATTTTTGAAAAATGTACTATATAAAAGGCAATCCCTGGCCCAATTAAAATTTGCGACAGTAGAAAATTATTTTTTGAATAATTTACTATAGAAAAGGCAATCCCTGGCGTAATTAAAATTTGCGACAGTAGAAAATTATTTTTTGAATAATTTACTATAGAAAAGGCAATCCCTGGCGTAATTAAAATTTCCGACAGTATAAAATTATTTTTTGCAAAATTTACTGTAGAAAAGGCAATCCCTGGGATATTTAAAATTTGCGACAGTTGAAAATTATTTTTTGAATAATTTACTATAGAAAAGGCAATCCCTGGCGCAATTAAAATTTGCAACAGTAGAAAATTATTTTTTGAATAATTTACTATAGAAAAGGCAATCCCTGGCGGATTTGAAATTTGCGACAGTAGAAAATTATTCTTTGAATAATTTACTATAGAAAAGGCAATCCCTGGCGTAATTAAAATTTGCGACAGTAGAAAATTATTTTTTGAATAATTTACTATAGAAAAGGCAATCCCTGGCGTAATTAAAATTAGCGACAGTAGAAAATTATTTTTTTAATAATTTACTATAGAAAAGGCAATCCCTGGCGTAATTAAAATTTGCGACAGTAAAAAATTATTTTTTGAATAATTTACTATAGAAAAGGCAATCCCTGGCGCAATTAAAATTTGCGACAGTTGAAAATTATTTTTTGAATAATTTACTATAGAAAAGGCAATCCCTGGCGTAATTAAAATTTGCGACAGTAAAAAATTATTTTTTGAAAAATTTACTATAGAAAAGGCAATCCCTGGCGTAATTAAAATTTGCGACAGTAAAAAATTATTTTTTGAATAATTTACTATAGAAAAGGCAATCCCTGGCGTAATTAAAATTCGCGACAGTAGAAAATTATTTTTTGAAAAATTTACTATAGAAAAGGCAAACCCTGGCGTAATTAAAATTTGCGACAGCATAAAATTATTTTTTGCAAAATTTACTGTAGAAAAGGCAATCCCTGGCGTAATTAAAATTTGCGACAGTAGAAAATTATTTTTTGAAAAATTTACTATAGAAAAGGCAATCCCTGGCGTAATTAAAATTTGCGACAGTTGAAAATTATTTTTTGAATAATTTACTATAAAAAAGGCAATCCCAGGGATATTTAAAATTTTCGACAGTAAAAAATTATTTTTTGAATAATTTACTATAGAAAAGGCAATCCCTGGCGTAATTAAAATTTGCGACAGTAGAAAATTAATTTGTGAAAAATTTACCTGGCGAAATTGAAATTTGCGAGAGTAAAAAATTATTTTTTGAATAATTTACTATAGAAAAGGCAATCCCTGGCGCAATTAAAATTTGCGACAGTTGAAAATTATTTTTTGAATAATTTACTATAGAAAAGGCAATCCCTGGGATATTTAAAATTTGCGACAGTAAAAAATTATTTTTTGAATAATTTACTATAGAAAAGGCAATCCCTGGCGTAATTAAAATTTGCGACAGTAAAAAATTATTTTTTGAATAATTTACTATAGAAAAGGCAATCCCTGGCGTAATTAAAATTTGCGACAGTTGAAAATTATTTTTTGAATAATTTACTATAGAAAAGGCAATCCCTGGCGTAATTAAAATTTGCGACAGTTGAAAATTATTTTTTGAATAATTTACTATAGAAAAGGCAATCCCTGGCGTAATTAAAATTTGCGACAGTAGAAAATTATTTTTTGAAAAATTTACTATAGAAAAGGCAATCCCTGGCGCAATTAAAATTTGCGACAGTAGAAAATTATTTTTTGAATAATTTACTATAGAAAAGGCAATCCCTGGCGTAATTAAAATTTGCGACAGTAGAAAATTATTTTTTGAATAATTTACTATAGAAAAGGCAATCCCTGGCGTAATTAAAATTTGCGACAGTAAAAAATTATTTTTTGAATAATTTACTATAGAAAAGGCAATCCCTGGCGTATTTAAAATTTGCGACAGTTGAAAATTATTTTTTGAATAATTTACTATAGAAAAGGCAATCCCTGGCGCAATTAAAATTTGCGACAGTAGAAAATTATTTTTTGAATAATTTACTATAGAAAAGGCCATCCCTGGCGCAATTAAAATTTGCGACAGTAGAAAATTATTTTTTGAATAATTTACTATAGAAAAGGCAATCCCTGGCGTAATTAAAATTTGCGACAGTAGAAAATTATTTTTTGAATAATTTACTATAGAAAAGGTAATCCCTGGCGTAATTAAAATTTGCGACAGTTGAAAATTATTTTTTGAATAATTTACTATAGAAAAGGCAATCCCTGGCGTAATTAAAATTTGCGACAGAAGAAAATTATTTTTTGAATAATTTACTATAGAAAAGGCAATCCCTGGGATATTTAAAATTTGCGACAGTAAAAAATTATTTTTTGAATAATTTACTATAGAAAAGGCAATCCCTGGCGTAATTAAAATTTGCGACAGTAGAAAATTATTTTTTGAATAATTTACTATAGAAAAGGCAACCCCTGGGATATTTAAAATTTGCGAGAGTAAAAAATTATTTTTTGAATAATTTACTATAGAAAAGGCAATCCCTGGCGTAATTACAATTTGCGACAGTAGAAAATTATTTTTTGAATAATTTACTGTAGAAAAGGCAATCCCTGGCGCAATTAAAACTTGCGACAGTAGAAAATTAATATTTTGAAAAATTTACTGTAGAAAAGGCAATCCCTGGCGTAATTAAAATTTGCGACAGTAGAAAATTATTTTTTGAAAATTTACTATAGAAAAGGCAATCCCTGGCGTAATTAAAACTTGCGATAGTAAAAAGTTATTTTTTGAAAAATTTACTATAGAAAAGGCAATCCCTGGCGTAATTAAAATTTGCGACAGTAGAAAATTAATTTGTGAAAAATTTACCTGGCGAAATTGAAATTTGCGAGAGTAAAAAATTATTTTTTGAATAATTTACTATATAAAAGGCAATCCCTGGCGTATTTAAAATTTGCGACAGTAGAAAATTAATTTGTGAAAAATTTACCTGGCGAAATTGAAATTTGCGAGAGTAAAAAATTATTTTTTGAATAATTTACTATATAAAAGGCAATCCCTGGCGTATTTAAAATTTGCGACAGTAGAAAATTATTTTTTGAATAATTTACGATAGAAAAGGCAATCCCTGGCGTAATTAAAATTTGCGACAGTAGAAAATTATTTTTTGAATAATTTACTATAGAAAAGGCAATCCCTGGCGTAATTAAAATTTGCGACAGTATAAAATTATTTTTTGAATAATTACTATAGAAAAGGCAATCCCTGGCGTAATTAAAATTTGCGACAGTTGAAAATTATTTTTTGAATAATTTACTATAGAAAAGGCAATACCTGGCGTAATTAAAATTTGCGACAGTAGAAAATTATTTTTTGAATAATTTACTATAGAAAAGGCAATGCCTGGCGTAATTAAAATTTCCGACAGTAGAAAATGATTTTTTGAATAATTTACTAAAGAAAAGGCAACCCCTGGCGTAATTAAAATTTGCGACATTAAAAAATTATTTTTTGAATAATTTACTATAGAAAAGGCAATCCCTGGCGTAATTAAAATTTGCGACAGTAAAAAATTATTTTTTGAATAATTTACTATAGAAAAGGCAATCCTGGGATATTTAAAATTTGCGACAGTTGAAAATTATTTTTTGAATAATTTACTATAGAAAAGGCAATCCCTGGCGTAATTAAAATTTGCGACAGTTGGAAATTATTTTTTGAATAATTTACTATAGAAAAGGCAATCCCTGGCGTAATTAAAATTTGCGACAGTAAAAAATTAATTTTTGAATAATTTACTATAGAAAAGGCAATCCCTGGCGTAATTAAAATTTGCGACAGTAAAAAATTATTTTTTGAATAATTTACTATAGAAAAGGCAATCCCTGGGATATTTAAAATTTGCGACAGTTGAAAATTATTTTTTGAATAATTTACTATAGAAAAGGCAATCCCTGGCGTAATTAAAATTTGCGACAGTATAAAATTATTTTTGCAAAATTTACTATAGAAAAGGCAATCCCTGGCGCAATTAAAATTTGCGACAGTTGAAAATTATTTTTTGAATAATTTACTATAGAAAAGGCAATCCCTGGCGCAATTAAAATTTGCGACAGTAAAAAATTATTTTTTGAATAATTTACTATATAAAAGGCAATCCCTGGCGCGCAATTAAAATTTGCGACAGTAAAAAATTATTTTTTGAATAATTTACTATAGAAAAGGCAATCCCTGGCGTAATTAAAATTTGCGACAGTATAAAATAATTTTTTGAATAATTTACTATAGAAAAGGCAATCCCTGGCGTAATTAAAATTTGCGACAGTTGAAAATTATTTTTTGAATAATTTACTATAGAAAAGGCAATCCCTGGCGTAATTAAAATTTGCGACAGTTGAAAATTATTTTTTGAATAATTTACTATAGAAAAGGCAATCCCTGGGATATTTAAAATTTGCGACAGTAGAAAATTATTTTTTGAATAATTTACTATAGAAAAGGCATTCCCTGGCGTATTTAAAATTTGCGACAGTAAAAAATTATTTTTTGCAAAATTTACTATAGAAAAGGCAATCCTGGCGCAATTAAAATTTGCGACAGTAGAAAATTATTTTTTGAATAATTTACTATAGAAAAGGCAATCCCTGGCGTAATTAAAATTTGCGACAGTATAAAATTATTTTTTGAATAATTTACTATAGAAAAGGCAATCCCTGGCGTAATTAAAATTTGCGACAGTAGAAAATTATTTTTTGAAAAGTTTACTATAGAAAAGGCAATCCCTGGCGCAATTAAAATTTGCGACAGTAAAAAATTATTTTTTGCAAAATTTACTATAGAAAAGGCAATCCCTGGCGTAATTAAAATTTGCAACAGTAAAAATTATTTTTGAAAAGTTTATTATAGAAAAGGCAATCCCTGGCGCAATTAAAATTTGCGACAGTAAAAAATTATTTTTTGCAAAATTTACTATAGAAAAGGCAATCCCTGGCGTAATTAAAATTTGCGACAGTAAAAAATTATTTTTTGAATAATTTACTATAGAAAAGGCAATCCCTGTGATATTTAAAATTTGCGACAATAAAAAATTATTTTTTGAATAATTTACTATAGAAAAGGCAATCCCTGGGATATTTAAAATTTGCGACAGTTGAAAATTATTTTTTGAATAATTTACTATAGAAAAGGCAATCCCTGGCGTAATTAAAATTTGCGACAGTTGAAAATTATTTTTTGAATAATTTACTATAGAAAAGGCAATCCCTGGCTTAATTAAAATTTGCGACAGTAGAAAATTATTTTTTGAATAATTTACTATAGAAAAGGCAATCCCTGGCGTATTTAAAATTTGCGACAGTAGAAAATTATTTTTTGAATAATTTACTATAGAAAAGGCAATCCCTGGCGTAATTAAAATTTGCGACAGTAGAAAATTAATTTTTGAAAAATGTACTATATAAAAGGCAATCCCTGGCCCAATTAAAATTTGCGACAGTAGAAAATTATTTTTTGAAAAATTTACTGTAGAAACGGCAATCCCTGGCGCAATTAAAATTTGCGACAGTCGAAAATTATTTTTTGAATAATTTACTATAGAAAAGGCAATCCCAGGGATATTTAAAATTTGCGACAGTAAAAAATTATTTTTTGAATAATTTACTATAGAAAAGGCAATCCCTGGCGTAATTAAAATTTGCGACAGTAGAAAATTAATTTGTGAAAAATTTACCGGGCGAAATTGAAATTTGCGAGAGTAAAAAATTATTTTTTGAATAATTTACTATAGAAAAGGCAATCCCTGGCGCAATTAAAATTTGCGTCAGTTGAAAATTATTTTTTGAATAATTTACTATAGAAAAGGCAAGCCCTGGGATATTTAAAATTTGCGACAGTAAAAAATTATTTTTTCAATAATTTACTATAGAAAAGGCAATCCCTGGCGTAATTAAAATTTGCGACAGTAGAAAATTATTTTTTGAAAAATTTACTATAGAAAAGGCAATCCCTGACGCAATTAAAATTTGCGAGAGTTGAAAATTATTTTTTGAATAATTTACTATAGAAAAGGCAATCCCTGGCGTAATTAAAATTTGCGACAGTAGAAAATTATTTTTTGCAAAATTTACTATAGAAAAGGCAATCCCTGGCGTAATTAAAATTTGCGACAGTAAAAAATTATTTTTTGAATAATTTACTATAGAAAAGGCAATCCCTGGCTTAATTAAAATTTGCGACAGTAGAAAATTATTTTTTGAATAATTTACTATAGAAAAGGCAATCCCTGGCGTAATTAAAATTTGCGACAGTAAAAAATTATTTTTTGAATAATTTACTATAGAAAAGGCAATCCCTGGCGTATTTAAAATTTGCGACAGTATAAATTATTTTTTGAATAATTTACTATAGAAAAGGCAATCCCTGGCGCAATTAAAATTTGCGACAGTAGAAAATAATTTTTTGAATAATTTACTATAGAAAAGGCCATCCCTGGCGCAATTAAAATTTGCGACAGTAGAAAATTATTTTTTGAATAATTTACTATAGAAAAGGCAATCCCTGGCGTAATTAAAATTTGCGACAGTAGAAAATTATTTTTTGAATAATTTACTATAGAAAAGGTAATCCCTGGCGTAATTAAAATTTGCGACAGTAAAAAATTATTTTTTGAATAATTTACTATAGAAAAGGCAATCCCTGGCGTAATAAAAATTTGCGACAGTTGAAAATTATTGTTTGAATAATTTACTATAGAAAAAGCAATCCCTGGCGTAATTAAAATTTGCGACAGTTGAAAATTATTTTTTGAATAATTTACCATAGAAAAGGCAACCCCTGGGATATTTAAAATTTGCGACAGTAAAAAATTATTTTTTGAATAATTTACTATAGAAAAGGCAATCCCTGGCGTAATTAAAATTTGCGACAGTTGAAAATTATTTTTTGAATAATTTACTATAGAAAAGGCAATCCCTGGCGTAATTAAAATTTGCGACAGAAGAAAATTATTTTTTGAATAATTTACTATAGAAAAGGCAATCCCTGGGATATTTAAAATTTGCGACAGTAAAAAATTATTTTTTGAATAATTTACTATAGAAAAGGCAATCCCTGGCGTAATTACAATTTGCGACAGTAGAAAATTATTTTTTGAATAATTTACTGTAGAAAAGGCAATCCCTGGCGCAATTAAAACTTGCGATAGTAAAAAATTATTTTTTGAATAATTTACTATAGAAAAGGCAATCCCTGGCGTAATTAAAACTTCCGATAGTAAAAAATTATTTTTTGAAAAATTTACTATAGAAAAGGCAATCCTGGCGTAATTAAAATTTTCGACAGTAAAAAATTAATATTTTGAAAAATTTACTGTAGAAAAGGCAATCCCTGGCGTAATTAAAACTTGCGATAGTAAAAAATTATTTTTTGAAAAATTTACTATAGAAAAGGCAATCCCTGGCGTAATTAAAATTTGCGACAGTAGAAAATTAATTTGTGAAAAATTTACCTGGCGAAATTGAAATTTGCGAGAGTAAAAAATTATTTTTTGAATAATTTACTATATAAAAGGCAATCCCTGGCGTATTTAAAATTTGCGACAGTAGAAAATTATTTTTTGAATAATTTACTATAGAAAAGGCAATCCCTGGCGTAATTAAAATTTGCGACAGTAGAAAATTATTTTTTGAATAATTTACTATAGAAAAGGCAATCCCTGGCGTAAAATTTGCGACAGTATAAAATTATTTTTTGAATAATTACTATAGAAAAGGCAATCCCTGGCGTAATTAAAATTTGCGACAGTTGAAAATTATTTTTTGAATAATTTACTATAGAAAAGGCAATCCCTGGCGTAATTAAAATTTGCGACAGTAGAAAATTATTTTTTGAATAATTTACTATAGAAAAGGCAATGCCTGGCGTAATTAAAATTTGCGACAGTAGAAAATAATTTTTTGAATAATTTACTATAGAAAAGGCAATCCCTGGCGTAATTAAAATTTGCGACAGTAAAAAATTATTTTTTGAATAATTTACTATAGAAAAGGCAATCCCTGGCGTAATTAAAATTTGCGACAGTAAAAAATTTTTTTTTGAATAATTTACTATAGAAAAGGCAATCCCTGGGATATTTAAAATTTGCGACAGTTGAAAATTATTTTTTGAATAATTTACTATAGAAAAGGCAATCCCTGGCGTAATTAAAGTTTGCGACAGTTGGAAATTATTTTTTGAATAATTTACTATAGAAAAGGCAATCCCTGGCGTAATTGAAATTTGCGACAGTAAAAAATTATTTTTTGAATAATTTACTATAGAAAAGGCAATCCCTGGCGTAATTAAAATTTGCGACAGTAAAAAATTATTTTTTGAATAATTTACTATAGAAAAGGCAATCCCTGGGATATTTAAAATTTGCGACAGTTGAAAATTATTTTTTGAATAATTTACTATAGAAAAGGCAATCCCTGGCGTAATTAAAATTTGCGACAGTATAAAATTATTTTTGCAAAATTTACTATAGAAAAGGCAATCCCTGGCGCAATTAAAATTTGCGACAGTTGAAAATTATTTTTTGAATAATTTACTATAGAAAAGGCAATCCCTGGCGCAATTAAAATTTGCGACAGTAAAAAATTATTTTTTGAATAATTTACTATATAAAAGGCAATCCCTGGGATATTTAAAATTTGCGACAGTAGAAAATTATTTTTTGAATAATTTACTATAGAAAAGGCAATCCCTGGCGTATTTAAAATTTGCGACAGTAAAAAAATTATTTTTTGCAAAATTTACTATAGAAAAGGCAATCCCTGGCGCAATTAAAATTTGCGACAGTAGAAAATTATTTTTTGAATAATTTACTATAGAAAAGGCAATCCCTGGGATATTTAAAATTTGCGACAGTAGAAAATAATTTTTTGAATAATTTACTATAGAAAAGGCAATCCCTGGCGTATTTAAAATTTGCGACAGTAAAAAATTATTTTTTGCAAAATTTACTATAGAAAAGGCAATCCCTGGCGCAATTAAAATTTGCGACAGTAGAAAATTATTTTTTGAATAATTTACTATAGAAAAGGCAATCCCTGGCGTAATTAGAATTTGCGACAGTATAAAATTATTTTTTGAATAATTTACTATAGAAAAGGCAATCCCTGGCGTAATTAAAATTTGCGACAGTAGAAAATTATTTTTTGAAAAGTTTACTATAGAAAAGGCAATCCCTGGCGCAATTAAAATTTGCGACAGTAAAAAATTATTTTTTGCAAAATTTACTATAGAAAAGGCAATCCCTGGCGTAATTAAAATTTGCGACAGTAGAAAATTATTTTTTGAAAAGTTTACTATAGGAAAGGCAATCCCTGGCGCAATTAAAATTTGCGACAGTAAAAAATTATTTTTTGCAAAATTTACTATAGAAAAGGCAATCCCTGGCGTAATTAAAATTTGCGACAGTAAAAAATTATTTTTTGAATAATTTACTATAGAAAAGGCAATCCCTGGGATATTTAAAATTTGCGACAATAAAAAATTATTTTTTGAATAATTTACTATAGAAAAGGCAATTCCTGGGATATTTAAAATTTCCGACAGTTGAAAATTATTTTTTGAATAATTTACTATAGAAAAGGCAATCCCTGGCGTAATTAAAATTTGCGACAGTTGAAAATTATTTTTTGAATAATTTACTATAGAAAAGGCAATCCCTGGCGTAATTAAAATTTGCGACAGTAGAAAATTATTTTTTGAATAATTTACTATAGAAAAGGCAATCCCTGGCGTATTTAAAATTTGCGACAGTAGAAAATTATTTTTTGAATAATTTACTATAGAAAAGGCAATCCCTGGCGTAATTAAAATTTGCGACAGTAGAAAATTAATTTTTGAAAAATTTACTATATAAAAGGCAATCCCTGGCGCAATTAAAATTTGCGACAGTAGAAAATTATTTTTTGAATAATTTACTATAGAAAAGGCAATCCCTGGCGTATTTAAAATTTGCGACAGTAGAAAATTATTTTTTGAATAATTTACTATAGAAAAGGCAATCCCTGGCGTAATTAAAATTTGCGACAGTATAAAATTAATTTTTGAAAAATTTACTATATAAAAGGCAATCCCTGGAGTAATTAAAATTTGCGACTGTAGAAAATTATTTTTTGAATAATTTACTATACAAAAGGCAATCCCTGGCGTATTTAAAATTTGCGACAGTAGAAAATTATTTTTTGAATAATTTACTATAGAAAAGGCAATCCCTGGCGTAATTAAAATTTGCGACAGTAAAAAATTATTTTTTGAATAATTTACTATAGAAAAGGCAATCCCTGGCGCAATTAAAATTTGCGACAGTAGAAAATTATTTTTTGAATAATTTACTATAGAAAAGGCAATCCCTGGCGTAATTAAAATTTGCGACAGTATAAAATTATTTTTTGAATAATTTACTATAGAAAAGGCAATCCCTGGCGTAATTAAAATTTGCGACAGTAAAAAATTATTTTTTGAATAATTTACTATAGAAAAGGCAATCCCTGGGATATTTAAAATTTGCGACAGTTGAAAATTATTTTTTGAATAATTTACTATAGAAAAGGCAATCCCTGGCGTAATTAAAATTTGCGACAGTATAAAATTATTTTTGCAAAATTTACTATAGAAAAGGCAATCCCTGGCGCAATTAAAATTTGCGACAGTTGAAAATTATTTTTTGAATAATTTACTATAGAAAAGGCAATCCCTGGCGCAATTAAAATTTCCGACAGTAAAAAATTATTTTTTGAATAATTTACTGTATAAAAGGCAATCCCTGGGATATTTAAAATTTGCGACAGTAGAAAATTATTTTTTGAATAATTTACTATAGAAAAGGCAATCCCTGGGATATTTAAAATTTGCGACAGTTGAAAATTATTTTTTGAATAATTTACTATAGAAAAGGCAATCCCTGGCGTAATTAAAATTTGCGACAGTTGGAAATTATTTTTTGAATAATTTACTATAGAAAAGGCAATCCCTGGCGTAATTGAAATTTGCGACAGTAAAAAATAATTTTTTGAATAATTTACTATAGAAAAGGCAATCCCTGGCGTAATTAAAATTTGCGACAGTAAAAAATTATTTTTTGAATAATTTACTATAGAAAAGGCAATCCCTGGGATATTTAAAATTTGCGACAGTTGAAAATTATTTTTTGAATAATTTACTATAGAAAAGGCAATCCCTGGCGTAATTAAAATTTGCGACAGTATAAAATTATTTTTGCAAAATTTACTATAGAAAAGGCAATCCCTGGCGCAATTAAAATTTGCGACAGTTGAAAATTATTTTTTGAATAATTTACTATAGAAAAGGCAATCCCTGGCGCAATTAAAATTTGCGACAGTAAAAAATTATTTTTTGAATAATTTACTATATAAAAGGCAATCCCTGGGATATTTAAAATTTGCGACAGTAGAAAATTATTTTTTGAATAATTTACTATAGAAAAGGCAATCCCTGGCGTATTTAAAATTTGCGACAGTAAAAAAATTATTTTTTGCAAAATTTACTATAGAAAAGGCAATCCCTGGCGCAATTAAAATTTGCGACAGTAGAAAATTATTTTTTGAATAATTTACTATAGAAAAGGCAATCCCTGGGATATTTAAAATTTGCGACAGTAGAAAATAATTTTTTGAATAATTTACTATAGAAAAGGCAATCCCTGGCGTATTTAAAATTTGCGACAGTAAAAAATTATTTTTTGCAAAATTTACTATAGAAAAGGCAATCCCTGGCGCAATTAAAATTTGCGACAGTAGAAAATTATTTTTTGAATAATTTACTATAGAAAAGGCAATCCCTGGCGTAATTAGAATTTGCGACAGTATAAAATTATTTTTTGAATAATTTACTATAGAAAAGGCAATCCCTGGCGTAATTAAAATTTGCGACAGTAGAAAATTATTTTTTGAAAAGTTTACTATAGAAAAGGCAATCCCTGGCGCAATTAAAATTTGCGACAGTAAAAAATTATTTTTTGCAAAATTTACTATAGAAAAGGCAATCCCTGGCGTAATTAAAATTTGCGACAGTAGAAAATTATTTTTTGAAAAGTTTACTATAGAAAAGGCAATCCCTGGCGCAATTAAAATTTGCGACAGTAAAAAATTATTTTTTGCAAAATTTACTATAGAAAAGGCAATCCCTGGCGTAATTAAAATTTGCGACAGTAAAAAATTATTTTTTGAATAATTTACTATAGAAAAGGCAATCCCTGGGATATTTAAAATTTGCGACAATAAAAAATTATTTTTTGAATAATTTACTATAGAAAAGGCAATCCCTGGGATATTTAAAATTTGCGACAGTTGAAAATTATTTTTTGAATAATTTACTATAGAAAAGGCAATCCCTGGCGTAATTAAAATTTGCGACAGTTGAAAATTATTTTTTGAATAATTTACTATAGAAAAGGCAATCCCTGGCGTAATTAAAATTTGCGACAGTAGAAAATTATTTTTTGAATAATTTACTATAGAAAAGGCAATCCCTGGCGTATTTAAAATTTGCGACAGTAGAAAATTATTTTTAGAATAATTTACTATAGAAAAGGCAATCCCTGGCGTAATTAAAATTTGCGACAGTAGAAAATTAATTTTTGAAAAATTTACTATATAAAAGGCAATCCCTGGCGCAATTAAAATTTGCGACAGTAGAAAATTATTTTTTGAATAATTTACTATAGAAAAGGCAATCCCTGGCGTATTTAAAATTTGCGACAGTAGAAAATTATTTTTTGAATAATTTACTATAGAAAAGGCAATCCCTGGCGTAATTAAAATTTGCGACAGTATAAAATTAATTTTTGAAAAATTTACTATATAAAAGGCAATCCCTGGAGTAATTAAAATTTGCGACTGTAGAAAATTATTTTTTGAATAATTTACTATACAAAAGGCAATCCCTGGCGTATTTAAAATTTGCGACAGTAGAAAATTATTTTTTGAATAATTTACTATAGAAAAGGCAATCCCTGGCGTAATTAAAATTTGCGACAGTAAAAAATAATTTTTTGAATAATTTACTATAGAAAAGGCAATCCCTGGCGCAAGTAAAATTTGCGCCAGTAGAAAATTATTTTTTGAATAATTTACTATAGAAAAGGCAATCCCTGGCGTAATTAAAATTTGCGACAGTATAAAATTATTTTTTGAATAATTTACTATAGAAAAGGCAATCCCTGGCGTAATTAAAATTTGCGACAGTTGAAAATTATTTTTTGAATAATTTACTATAGAAAAGGCAATCCCTGGCGTAATTAAAATTTGCGACAGTAGAAAATTATTTTTTTGAATAATTTACTATAGAAAAGGCAATCCCTGGCGCAATTACAATTTGCGACAGTATAAAATTATTTTTTGAATAATTTACTATAGAAAAGGCAATCGCTGGCGTAATTAAAATTTGCGACAGTAGAAAATTAATTTGTGAAAAATTTACCTGGCGAAATTGAAATTTGCGAGAGTAAAAAATTATTTTTTGAATAATTTACTATAGAAAAGGCAATCCCTGGCGTATTTAAAATTTGCGACAGTAGAAAATTATTTTTTGAATAATTTACTAAAGAAAAGGCAATCCCTGGCGTAATTAAAATTTGCGACAGTAGAAAATTATTTTTTGAATAATTTACTATAGAAAAGGCAATCCCTGGCGTAATTAAAATTTGCGACAGTATAAAATTATTTTTTGAATAATTTACTATAGAAAAGGCAATCCCTGGCGTAATTAAAATTTGCGACAGTTGAAAATTATTTTTTGAATAATTTACTATAGAAAAGGCAATCCCTGGCGTAGTTAAAATTTGTGACAGTAGAAAATTATTTTTTGAATAATTTACTATAGAAAAGGCAATCCCTGGCGTAATTAAAATTTGCGACAGTAGAAAATTATTTTTTGAATAATTTACTATAGAAAAGGCAATCCCTGGCGTAATTAAAATTTGCGACAGTAAAAAATTATTTTTTGAATAATTTACTATAGAAAAGGCAATCCCTGGCGTAATTAAAATTTGCGACAGTAAAAAATTATTTTTTGAATAATTTAGTATAGAAAAGGCAATCCCTGGGATATTTAAAATTTCCGACAGTTGAAAGTTATTTTTTGAATAATTTACTATAGAAAAGGCAATCCCTGGCGTAATTAAAATTTGCGACAGTTGAAAATTATTTTTTGAATAATTTACTATAGAAAAGGCAATCCCTGGCGTAATTAAAATTTGCGACAGTAAAAAATTATTTTTTGAATAATTTACTATAGAAAAGGCAATCCCTGGCGTAATTAAAATTTGCGACAGTTGAAAATTATTTTTTGAATAATTTACTATAGAAAAGGCAATCCCTGGCGTAGTTAAAATTTGTGACATTAGAAAATTATTTTTTGAATAATTTACTATAGAAAAGGCAATCCCTGGCGTAATTAAAATTTGCGACAGTAGAAAATTATTTTTTGAATAATTTACTATAGAAAAGGCAATCCCTGGCGTAATTAAAATTTGCGACAGTAAAAAATTATTTTTTGAATAATTTACTATAGAAAAGGCAATCCCTGGCGTAATTAAAATTTGCGACAGTAAAAAAATATTTTTTGAATAATTTAGTATAGAAAAGGCAATCCCTGGGATATTTAAAATTTCCGACAGTTGAAAATTATTTTTTGAATAATTTACTATAGAAAAGGCAATCCCTGGCGTAATTAAAATTTGCGACAGTTGAAAATTATTTTTTGAATAATTTACTATAGAAAAGGCAATCCCTGGGATATTTAAAATTTGCGACAGTAGAAAATGATTTTTTGAATAATTTACTATAGAAAAGGCAATCCCTGGCGTATTTAAAATTTGCGACAGTAAAAAAATTATTTTTTGCAAAATTTACTATAGAAAAGGCAATCCCTGGCGCAATTAAAATTTGCGACAGTAGAAAATTATTTTTTGAATAATTTACTATAGAAAAGGCAATCCCTGGGATATTTAAAATTTGCGACAGTAGAAAATAATTTTTTGAATAATTTACTATAGAAAAGGCATTCCCTGGCGTATTTAAAATTTGCGACAGTAAAAAATTATTTTTTGCAAAATTTACTATAGAAAAGGCAATCCCTGGCGCAATTAAAATTTGCGACAGTAGAAAATTATTTTTTGAATAATTTACTATAGAAAAGGCAATCCCTGGCGTAATTAGAATTTGCGACAGTATAAAATTATTTTTTGAATAATTTACTATAGAAAAGGCAATCCCTGGCGTAATTAAAATTTGCGACAGTAGAAAATTATTTTTTGAAAAGTTTACTATAGAAAAGGCAATCCCTGGCGCAATTAAAATTTGCGACAGTAAAAAATTATTTTTTGCAAAATTTACTATAGAAAAGGCAATCCCTGGCGTAATTAAAATTTGCGACAGTAGAAAATTATTTTTGAAAAGTTTACTATAGAAAAGGCAATCCCTGGCGCAATTAAAATTTGCGACAGTAAAAAATTATTTTTTGCAAAATTTACTATAGAAAAGGCAATCCCTGGCGTAATTAAAATTTGCGACAGTAAAAAATTATTTTTTGAATAATTTACTATAGAAAAGGCAATCCCTGGGATATTTAAAATTTGCGACAATAAAAAATTATTTTTTGAATAATTTACTATAGAAAAGGCAATCCCTGGGACATTTAAAATTTGCGACAGTTGAAAATTATTTGTTGAATAATTTACTATAGAAAAGGCCATCCCTGGCGTAATTAAAATTTGCGACAGTTGAAAATTATTTTTTGAATAATTTAGTATAGAAAAGGCAATCCCTGGCGTAATTAAAATTTGCGACAGTAGAAAATTATTTTTTGAATAATTTACTATAGAAAAGGCAATCCCTGGCGTATTTAAAATTTGCGACAGTAGAAAATTATTTTTTGAATAATTTACTATAGAAAAGGCAATCCCTGGCGTAATTAAAATTTGCGACAGTAGAAAATTAATTTTTGAAAAATTTACTATATAAAAGACAATCCCTGGCGCAATTAAAATTTGCGACAGTAGAAAATTATTTTTTGAATAATTTACTATAGAAAAGGCAATCCCTGGCGTATTTAAAATTTGCGACAGTAGAAAATTATTTTTTGAATAATTTACTATAGAAAAGGCAATCCCTGGCGTAATTAAAATTTGCGACAGTATAAAATTAATTTTTGAAAAATTTACTATATAAAAGGCAATCCCTGGAGTAATTAAAATTTGCGACAGTAGAAAATTATTTTTTGAATAATTTACTATAGAAAAGGCAATCCCTGGCGTATTTAAAATTTGCGACAGTAGAAAATTATTTTTTGAATAATTTACTATAGAAAAGGCAATCCCTGGCGTAGTTAAAATTTGCGACAGTAAAAAATTATTTTTGAATAATTTACTATAGAAAAGGCAATCCCTGGCGCAATTAAAATTTGCGACAGTAGAAAATTATTTTTTGAATAATTTACTATAGAAAAGGCAATCCCTGGCGTAATTAAAATTTGCGACAGTAGAAAATTATTTTTTGAATAATTTACTATAGAAAAGGCAATCCCTGGCGTATTTAAAATTTGCGACAGTAGAAAATTATTTTTTGAATAATTTACTATAGAAAAGGCAATCCCTGGCGTAATTAAAATTTGCGACAGTAAAAAATTATTTTTTGAATAATTTACTATAGAAAAGGCAATCCCTGGCGCAATTAAAATTTGCGACAGTAGAAAATTATTTTTTGAATAATTTACTATAGAAAAGGCAATCCCTGGCGTAATTAAAATTTGCGACAGTATAAAATTATTTTTTGAATAATTTACTATAGAAAAGGCAATCCCTGGCGTAATTAAAATTTGCGACAGTTGAAAATTATTTTTTGAATAATTTACTATAGAAAAGGCAATCCCTGGCGTAATTAAAATTTGCGACAATAGAAAATTATTTTTTTGAATAATTTACTATAGAAAAGGCAATACCTGGCGCAATTACAATTTGCGACAGTATAAAATTATTTTTTGAATAATTTACTATAGAAAAGGCAATCCCTGGCGTAATTAAAATTTGCGACAGTAGAAAATTAATTTGTGAAAAATTTACCTGGCGAAATTGAAATTTGCGAGAGTAAAAAATTATTTTTTGAATAATTTACTATAGAAAAGGCAATCCCTGGCGTATTTAAAATTTGCGACAGTAGAAAATTATTTTTTGAATAATTTACTACAGAAAAGGCAATCCCTGGCGTAATTAAAATTTGCGACAGTAGAAAATTATTTTTTGAATAATTTACTATAGAAAAGGCAATCCCTGGCGTAATTAAAATTTGCGACAGTATAAAATTATTTTTTGAATAATTTACTATAGAAAAGGCAATCCCTGGCGTAATTAAAATTTGCGACAGTTGAAAATTATTTTTTGAATAATTTACTATAGAAAAGGCAATCCCTGGCGTAGTTAAAATTTGTGACAGTAGAAAACTATTTTTTGAATAATTTACTATAGAAAAGGCAATCCCTGGCGTAATTAAAATTTGGAACAGTAGAAAATTATTTTTTGAATAATTTACTATAGAAAAGGCAATCCCTGGCGTAATTAAAATTTGCGACAGTAAAAAATTATTTTTTGAATAATTTACTATAGAAAAGGCAATCCCTGGCGTAATTAAAATTTGCGACAGTAAAAAATTATTTTTTGAATAATTTAGTATAGAAAAGTCAATCCCTGGGATATTTAAAATTTCCGACATTTGAAAATTATTTTTTGAATAATTTACTATAGAAAAGGCAATCCCTGGCGTAATTAAAATTTGCGACAGTTGAAAATTATTTTTTGAATAATTTACTATAGAAAAGGCAATCCCTGGCGTAATTAAAATTTGCGACAGTAAAAAATTATTTTTTGAATAATTTACTATAGAAAAGGCAATCCTTGGCATAATTAAAATTTGCGACAGTAAAAAATTATTTTTTGAATAATTTACTATAGAAAAGGCAATCCCTGGGATATTTAAAATTTGCGACAGTTGAAAATTTTTTTTGAATAATTTACTATAGAAAAGGCAATCCCTGGCGTAATTAAAATTTGCGACAGTATAAAATTATTTTTTGCAAAATTTACTATAGAAAAGGCAACCCCTGGCGCAATTAAAATTTGCGACAGTTGAAAATTATCTTTTGAATAATTTAATATAGAAAAGGCAATCCCTGGCGCAATTAAAATTTGCGACAGTAAAAAATTATTTTTTGAATAATTTACTATATAAAAGGCAATCCCTG
The DNA here is from genome assembly GCA_963930735.1 of Dioctria linearis. NCBI lineage: Eukaryota > Metazoa > Arthropoda > Insecta > Diptera > Asilidae > Dioctria > Dioctria linearis. The sequence continues at coordinate 70,647 of CAWVNZ010001847.1, read as the reverse complement.
GCGCAATTAAAATTTGCGACAGTAAAAAATTATTTTTTGAATAATTTACTACAGAAAAGGCAATCCCTGGCGTAATTAAAATTTGCGACAGTAAAAAATTATTTTTTGAATAATTTACTATAGAAAAGGCAATCCCTGGCGTAATTAAAATTTGCGACAGTTGAAAATTATTTTTTGAATAATTTACTATAGAAAAGGCAATCCCTGGCGTAATTAAAATTTGCGACAGTTGAAAATTATTTTTTGAATAATTTACTACAGAAAAGGCAATCCCTGGGATATTTAAAATTTGCGACAGTAGAAAATTATTTTTTGAATAATTTACTATAGAAAAGGCAATCCCTGGGATATTTAAAATTTGCGACAGTAGAAAATTATTTTTTGAATAATTTACTATAGAAAAGGCAATCCCTGGGATATTTAAAATTTGCGACAGTAGAAAATTATTTTTTGAATAATTTACTATAGAAAAGGCAATCCCTGGCGTAATTAAAATTTGCGACAGTAGAAAATTATTTTTTGAATAATTTACTATAGAAATGGCAATGCCTGGCGTAATTAAAATTTGCGACAGTAAAAAATTATTTTTTGAATAATTCACTATAGAAAAGGCAATCCCTGGCGTAATTAAAATTTGCGACAGTAAAAAATTAGTTTTTGAATAATTTACTATAGAAAAGGCAATCCCTGGCGTAATTAAAATTTGCGACAGTAGAAAATTATTTTTTGAATAATTTACTATAGAAAAGGCCATCCCTGGGATATTTAAAATTTGCGACAGTTGAAAATTATTTTTTGAATAATTTACTATAGAAAAGGCAATCCCTGGCGTAATTAAAATTTGCGACAGTAGAAAATTATTTTTTGAATAATTTACTATAGAAAAGGCAATCCCTGGCGTAATTAAAATTTGCGACAGTATAAAATTATTTTTTGCAAAATTTACTGTAGAAAAGGCAATCCCTGGGATATCTAAAATTTGCGACAGTTGAAAATAATTTTTTGAATAATTTACTATAGAAAAGTCAATCCCTGGCGCAATTAAAATTTGCAACAGTAGAAAATTATTTTTTGAATAATTTACTATAGAAAAGGCAATCCCTGGCGGATTTGAAATTTGCGACAGTTGAAAATTATTTTTTTGAATAATTTAGTATAGAAAAACGCAATCCCTGGGATATTTAAAATTTAAGACAGTAAAAAATTATTTTTTGAATAATTTACTATAGAAAAGGCAATCCCTGGCGTAATTAAAATTTGCGACAGTTGAAAATTATTTTTTGAATAATTTACTGTAGAAAAGGCAATCCCTGGCGCACTTAAAATTTGCGACAGTAGAAAATTATTTTTTGAATAATTTACTATAGAAAAGGCAATCCCTGGCGTAATTAAAATTTGCGACAGTAGAAAATTAATTTGTGAAAAATTCACCTGGCGAAATTGAAATTTGCGAGAGTAAAAAATTATTTTTTGAATAATTTACTATAGAAAAGGCAATCCCTGGCGCAATTAAAATTTGCGACAGTTGAAAATTATTTTTTGAATAATTTACTATAGAAAAGGCAATCCCTGGGATATTTAAAATTTGCCACAGTAAAAAATTATTTTTTGAATAATTTACTATAGAAAAGGCAATCCCTGGCGTAATTAAAATTTGCGACAGTAAAAAATTATTTTTTGAATAATTTACTATAGAAAAGGCAATCCCTGGCGTAATTAAAATTTGCGACAGTTGAAAATTATTTTTTGAATAATTTACTATAGAAAAGGCAAACCCTGGCGCAATTGAAATTTGCGAGAGTAAAAAATTATTTTTTGAATAATTTACTATAGAAAAGGCAATCCCTGGCGTAATTAAAATTTGCGACAGTAGAAAATTATTTTTTGAAAAATTTACTATAGAAAAGGCAATCCCTGGCGTAATTAAAATTTGCGACAGTAGGAAATTATTTTTTGAATAATTTACTATAGAAAAGGCAATCCCTGGCGTAATTAAAATTTGCGACAGTAGAAAATTATTTTTTGAATAATTTACTATAGAAAAGGCAATCCCTGGCGTATTTAAAATTTGCGACAGTATAAAATTATTTTTTGAATAATTTACTATAGAAAAGGCAATCCCTAGCGCAATTAAAATTTGCGACAGTAGAAAATTATTTTTTGAATAATTTACTATAGAAAAGGCAATCCCTGGCGCAATTAAAACTTGCGATAGTAAAAAATTATTTTTTGAATAATTTACTATAGAAAAGGCAATCCCTGGCGTAATTAAAATTTGCGACAGTAGAAAATTATTTTTTGAATAATTTACTATAGAAAAGGCAATCCCTGGCGTATTTAAAATTTGCGACAGTATAAAATTATTTTTTGAAAAATTTACTATAGAAAAGGCAATCCCTGGCGCACTTAAAATTTGCGACAGTAAAAAATTATTTTTTGAATAATTTACTATAGAAAAGGCAATCCCTGACGTAATTAAAATTTGCGACAGTTGAAAATTATTTTTTGAATAATTTACTATAGAAAAGGCAATCCCTGGGATATTTAAAATTTGCGACAGTTGAAAATTATTTTTTGAATAATTTACTATAGAAAAGGCAATCCCTGGCGTAATTAAAATCTGCGACAGTTGAAAATTATTTTTTGAATAATTTACTGTAGAAAAGGCAATCCCTGGCGCACTTAAAATTTGCGACAGTAGAAAATTATTTTTTGAATAATTTACTATAGAAAGGGCAATCCCTGGCGTAATTAAAATTTGCGACAGTAGAAAATTAATTTGTGAAAAATTCACCTGGCGAAATTGAAATTTGCGAGAGTAAAAAATTATTTTTTGAATAATTTACTATAGAAAAGGCAATCCCTGGCGCAATTAAAATTTGCGACAGTTGAAAATTATTTTTTGAATAATTTACTATAGAAAAGGCAATCCCTGGGATATTTAAAATTTGCCACAGTAAAAAATTATTTTTTGAATAATTTACTATAGAAAAGGCAATCCCTGGCGTAATTAAAATTTGCGACAGTAAAAAATTATTTTTTGAATAATTTACTATAGAAAAGGCAATCCCTGGCGTAATTAAAATTTGCGACAGTTGAAAATTATTTTTTGAATAATTTACTATAGAAAAGGCAAACCCTGGCGCAATTGAAATTTGCGAGAGTAAAAAATTATTTTTTGAATAATTTACTATAGAAAAGGCAATCCCTGGCGTAATTAAAATTTGCGACAGTAGAAAATTATTTTTTGAAAAATTTACTATAGAAAAGGCAATCCCTGGCGTAATTAAAATTTGCGACAGTAGGAAATTATTTTTTGAATAATTTACTATAGAAAAGGCAATCCCTGGCGTAATTAAAATTTGCGACAGTAGAAAATTATTTTTTGAATAATTTACTATAGAAAAGGCAATCCCTGGCGTATTTAAAATTTGCGACAGTATAAAATTATTTTTTGAATAATTTACTATAGAAAAGGCAATCCCTAGCGCAATTAAAATTTGCGACAGTAGAAAATTATTTTTTGAATAATTTACTATAGAAAAGGCAATCCCTGGCGCAATTAAAACTTGCGATAGTAAAAAATTATTTTTTGAATAATTTACTATAGAAAAGGCAATCCCTGGCGTAATTAAAATTTGCGACAGTAGAAAATTATTTTTTGAATAATTTACTATAGAAAAGGCAATCCCTGGCGTATTTAAAATTTGCGACAGTATAAAATTATTTTTTGAAAAATTTACTATAGAAAAGGCAATCCCTGGCGCACTTAAAATTTGCGACAGAAAAAAATTATTTTTTGAATAATTTACTATAGAAAAGGCAATCCCTGACGTAATTAAAATTTGCGACAGTTGAAAATTATTTTTTGAATAATTTACTATAGAAAAGGCAATCCCTGGGATATTTAAAATTTGGGACAGTTGAAAATTATTTTTTGAATAATTTACTATAGAAAAGGCAATCCCTGGCGTAATTAAAATCTGCGACAGTTGAAAATTATTTTTTGAATAATTTACTATAGAAAAGGCAATCCCTGGGATATTTAAAATTTGCGACAGTAAAAAATTATTTTTTGAATAATTTACTGTAGAAAAGGCAATCCCTGGCGCACTTAAAATTTGCGACAGTTGAAAATTATTTTTTGAATAATTTACTATAGAAAAGGCAATCTCTGGCGTAATTAAAATTTGCGACATTAGAAAATTATTTTTTGAATAATTTACTATAGAAAAGGCAATCCCTGGCGTAATTAAAATTTGCGACAGTAGAAAATTATTTTTTGAAAAGTTTACTATAGAAAAGGCAATCCCTGGCGCAATTAAAATTTGCGACAGTTGAAAATTATTTTTTGAATAATTTACTATAGAAAAGGCAATCCCTGGCGTAATTAAAATTTGCGACAGTAGAAAATTAATTTGTGAAAAATTTACCTGGCGAAATTGAAATTTGCGAGAGTAAAAAATTATTTTTTGAATAATTTACTATAGAAATGGCAATCCCTGGCGCAATTAAAATTTGTGACAGTAAAAAATTATTTTTTGAATAATTTACTATAGAAAAGGCAATCCCTGGCGTAATTAAAATTTGCGAGAGTAAAAAATTATTTTTTGAATAATTTACTATAGAAAAGGCAATCCCTGGCGTAATTACAATTTGCGACAGTAGAAAATTAATTTGTGAAAAATTTACCTGGCGTAATTAAAATTTGCGACAGTAAAAAATTATTTTTTGAATAATTTACTATAGAAAAGGAAATCCCTGGCGTAATTAAAATTTGCGACAGTAGAAAATTATTTTTTGAATAATTTACTACAGAAAAGGCAATCCCTGGCGTAATTAAAATTTGCGACAGTATAAAATTATTTTTTGAAAAGTTTACTATAGAAAAGGCAATCCCTGGCGTAATTAAAATTTGCGACAGTAAAAAATTATTTTTTGAATAATTTACTATAGAAAAGGCAATCCCTGGCGTAATTAAAATTTGCGAGAGTAAAAAATTATTTTTTGAATAATTTACTATAGAAAAGGCAATCCCAGGCGTAATTAAAATTTGCGACAGTATAAAATGATTTTTTGAATAATTTACTATAGAAAAGGCAATCCCTGGCGTAATTAAAATTTGCGACAGTAGAAAATTATTTTTTGAATAATTTACTATAGAAAAGGCAATCCCTGGCGTAATTAAAATTTGCGACAGTAGAAAATTATTTTTTGAATAATTTACTATAGAAAAGGCAATCCCTGGCGTATTTAAAATTTGCGACAGTATAAAATTATTTTTTGAAAAATTTACTATAGAAAAGGCAATCCCTGGCGCACTTAAAATTTGCGACAGTAAAAAATTATTTTTTGAATAATTTACTATAGAAAAGGCAATCCCTGACGTAATTAAAATTTGCGACAGTTGAAAATTATTTTTTGAATAATTTACTATAGAAAAGGCAATCCCTGGGATATTTAAAATTTGCGACAGTTGAAAATTATTTTTTGAATAATTTACTATAGAAAAGGCAATCCCTGGCGTAATTAAAATCTGCGACAGTTGAAAATTATTTTTTGAATAATTTACTATAGAAAAGGCAATCCCTGGGATATTTAAAATTTCCGACAGTAAAAAATTATTTTTTGAATAATTTACTGTAGAAAAGGCAATCCCTGGCGCACTTAAAATTTGCGACAGTTGAAAATTATTTTTTGAATAATTTACTATAGAAAAGGCAATCCCTGGCGTAATTAAAATTTGCGACAGTAGAAAATTATTTTTTGAATAATTTACTATAGAAAAGGCAATCCCTGGCGTAATTAAAATTTGCGACAGTAGAAAATTATTTTTTGAAAAGTTTACTATAGAAAAGGCAATCCCTGGCGCAATTAAAATTTGCGACAGTTGAAAATTATTTTTTGAATAATTTACTATAGAAAAGGCAATCCCTGGCGTAATTAAAATTTGCGACAGTAGAAAATTAATTTGTGAAAAATTTACCTGGCGAAATTGAAATTTGCGAGAGTAAAAAATTATTTTTTGAATAATTTACTATAGAAATGGCAATCCCTGGCGCAATTAAAATTTGCGACAGTAAAAAATTATTTTTTGAATAATTTACTATAGAAAAGGCAATCCCTGGGATATTTAAAATTTGCGACAGTTGAAAATTTTTTTTGAATAATTTACTATAGAAAAGGCAATCCCTGGCGTAATTAAAATTTGCGACAGTATAAAATAATTTTTTGCAAATTTTACTATAGAAAAGGCAACCCCTGGCGCAATTAAAATTTGCGACAGTTGAAAATTATCTTTTGAATAATTTAATATAGAAAAGGCAATCCCTGGCGCAATTAAAATTTGCGACAGTAAAAAATTATTTTTTGAATAATTTACTATATAAAAGGCAATCCCTGGCGCAATTAAAATTTGCGACAGTAAAAAATTATTTTTTGAATAATTTACTACAGAAAAGGCAATCCCTGGCGTAATTAAAATTTGCGACAGTAAAAAATTATTTTTTGAATAATTTACTATAGAAAAGGCAATCCCTGGCGTAATTAAAATTTGCGACAGTTGAAAATTATTTTTTGAATAATTTACTATAGAAAAGGCAATCCCTGGCGTAATTAAAATTTGCGACAGTTGAAAATTATTTTTTGAATAATTTACTACAGAAAAGGCAATCCCTGGGATATTTAAAATTTGCGACAGTAGAAAATTATTTTTTGAATAATTTACTATAGAAAAGGCAATCCCTGGGATATTTAAAATTTGCGACAGTAGAAAATTATTTTTTGAATAATTTACTATAGAAAAGGCAATCCCTGGGATATTTAAAATTTGCGACAGTAGAAAATTATTTTTTGAATAATTTACTATAGAAAAGGCAATCCCTGGCGTAATTAAAATTTGCGACAGTAGAAAATTATTTTTTGAATAATTTACTATAGAAATGGCAATCCCTGGCGTAATTAAAATTTGCGACAGTAAAAAATTATTTTTTGAATAATTCACTATAGAAAAGGCAATCCCTGGCGTAATTAAAATTTGCGACAGTAAAAAATTATTTTTTGAATAATTTACTATAGAAAAGGCAATCCCTGGCGTAATTAAAATTTGCGACAGTAGAAAATTATTTTTTGAATAATTTACTATAGAAAAGGCCATCCCTGGGATATTTAAAATTTGCGACAGTTGAAAATTATTTTTTGAATAATTTACTATAGAAAAGGCAATCCCTGGCGTAATTAAAATTTGCGACAGTAGAAAATTATTTTTTGAATAATTTACTATAGAAAAGGCAATCCCTGGCGTAATTAAAATTTGCGACAGTATAAAATTATTTTTTGCAAAATTTACTGTAGAAAAGGCAATCCCTGGGATATCTAAAATTTGCGACAGTTGAAAATTATTTTTTGAATAATTTACTATAGAAAAGGCAATCCCTGGCGCAATTAAAATTTGCAACAGTAGAAAATTATTTTTTGAATAATTTACTATAGAAAAGGCAATCCCTGGCGGATTTGAAATTTGCGACAGTTGAAAATTATTTTTTGAATAATTCACTATAGAAAAGGCAATCCCTGGCGTAATTAAAATTTGCGACAGTAAAAAATTATTTTTTGAATAATTTACTATAGAAAAGGCAATCCCTGGCGTAATTAAAATTTGCGACAGTAGAAAATTATTTTTTGAATAATTTACTATAGAAAAGGCCATCCCTGGGATATTTAAAATTTGCGACAGTTGAAAATTATTTTTTGAATAATTTACTATAGAAAAGGCAATCCCTGGCGTAATTAAAATTTGCGACAGTAGAAAATTATTTTTTGAATAATTTACTATAGAAAAGGCAATCCCTGGCGTATTTAAAATTTGCGACAGTATAAAATTATTTTTTGAATAATTTACTATAGAAAAGGCAATCCCTGGCGCAATTAAAATTTGCGACAGTAGAAAATTATTTTTTGAATAATATACTATAGAAAAGGCAATCCCTGGCGCAATTAAAACTTGCGATAGTAAAAAATTATTTTTTGAATAATTTACTATAGAAAAGGCAATCCCTGGCGTAATTAAAATTTGCGACAGTAGAAAATTATTTTTTGAATAATTTACTATAGAAAAGGCAATCCCTGGCGTATTTAAAATTTGCGACAGTATAAAATTATTTTTTGAATAATTTACTATAGAAAAGGCAATCCCTGGCGTAATTAAAATTTGCGACAGTAGAAAATTATTTTTTGAATAATTTACTGTAGAAAAGGCAATCCCTGGCGCACTTAAAATTTGCGACAGTTGAAAATTATTTTTTGAATAATTTACTATAGAAAAGGCAATCCCTGGCGTAATTAAAATTTGCGACAGTAGAAAATTATATTTTGAATAATTTACTATAGAAAAGGCAATCCCTGGCGTAATTAAAATTTGCGACAGTAGAAAATTATTTTTTGAAAAGTTTACTATAGAAAAGGCAATCCCTGGCGCAATTAAAATTTGCGACAGTTGAAAATTATTTTTTGAATAATTTACTATAGAAAAGGCAATCCCTGGCGTAATTAAAATTTGCGACAGTAGAAAATTAATTTGTGAAAAATTTACCTGGCGAAATTGAAATTTGCGACAGTAAAAAATTATTTTTTGAATAATTTACTATAGAAATGGCAATCCCTGGCGCAATTAAAATTTGCGACAGTAAAAAATTATTTTTTGAATAATTTACTATAGAAAAGGCAATCCCTGGCGTAATTAAAATTTGCGACAGTAGAAAATTATTTTTTGAATAATTTACTATAGAAAAGGCAATCCCTGGCGTATTTAAAATTTGCGACAGTATAAAATTATTTTTTGAAAAATTTACTATAGAAAAGGCAATCCCTGGCGCACTTAAAATTTGCGACAGTAAAAAATTATTTTTTGAATAATTTACTATAGAAAAGGCAATCCCTGACGTAATTAAAATTTGCGACAGTTGAAAATTATTTTTTGAATAATTTACTATAGAAAAGGCAATCCCTGGGATATTTAAAATTTGCGACAGTTGAAAATTATTTTTTGAATAATTTACTATAGAAAAGGCAATCCCTGGCGTAATTAAAATCTGCGACAGTTGAAAATTATTTTTTGAATAATTTACTATAGAAAAGGCAATCCCTGGGATATTTAAAATTTGCGACAGTAAAAAATTATTTTTTGAATAATTTACTGTAGAAAAGGCAATCCCTGGCGCACTTAAAATTTGCGACAGTTGAAAATTATTTTTTGAATAATTTACTATAGAAAAGGCAATCCCTGGCGCAATTAAAACTTGCGATAGTATAAAATTATTTTTTGAATAATTTACTATAGAAAAGGCAATCCCTAGCGCAATTAAAATTTGCGACAGTAGAAAATTATTTTTTGAATAATTTACTATAGAAAAGGCAATCCCTGGCGCAATTAAAACTTGCGATAGTAAAAAATTATTTTTTGAATAATTTACTATAGAAAAGGCAATCCCTTGCGTAATTAAAATTTGCGACAGTAGAAAATTATTTTTTGAATAATTTACTATAGAAAAGGCAATCCCTGGCGTAATTAAAATTTGCGTGAGTAAAAAATTATTTTTTGAATAATTTACTATAGAAAAGGCAATCCCTGGCGTAATTACAATTTGCGACAGTAAAAAATTATTTTTTGAATAATTTACTATAGAAAAGGCAATCCCTGGCGTAATTAAAATTTGCGTGAGTAAAAAATTATTTTTTGAATAATTTACTATAGAAAAGGCAATCCCTGGCGTAATTACAATTTGCGACAGTAGAAAATTAATTTGTGAAAAATTTACCTGGCGTAATTAAAATTTGCGACAGTAAAAAATTATTTTTTGAATAATTTACTATAGAAAAGGAAATCCCTGGCGTAATTAAAATTTGCGACAGTAGAAAATTATTTTTTGAATAATTTACTATAGAAAAGGCAATCCCTGGCTTAATTAAAATTTGCGACAGTATAAAATTATTTTTTGAAAAGTTTACTATAGAAAAGGCAATCCCTGGCGCAATTAAAATTTGCGACAGTAGAAAATTATTTTTTGAATAATTTACTATAGAAAAGGCAATCCCTGGCGTAATTAAAATTTGCGACAGTAGAAAATTATTTTTTGAAAAATTTACTATAGAAAAGGCAATCCCTGGCGTAATTAAAATTTGCGACAGTAAAAAATTATTTTTTGAATAATTTACTATAGAAAAGGAAATCCCTGGCGTAATTAAAATTTGCGACAGTAGAAAATTATTTTTTGAATAATTTACTATAGAAAAGGCAATCCCTGGCGTAATTAAAATTTGCGACAGTATAAAATTATTTTTTGAAAAGTTTACTATAGAAAAGGCAATCCCTGGCGTAATTAAAATTTGCGACAGTAAAAAATTATTTTTTGAATAATTTACTATAGAAAAGGCAATCCCTGGCGTAATTAAAATTTGCGACAGTAGAAAATTATTTTTTGAAAAATTTACTATAGAAAAGGCAATCCCTGGCGTAATTAAAATTTGCGACAGTAGAAAATTAATTTGTGAAAAATTTACCTGGCGAAATTGAAATTTGCGAGAGTAAAAAATTATTTTTTGAATAATTTACTATAGAAATGGCAATCCCTGGCGCAATTAAAATTTGCGACAGTAAAAAATTATTTTTTGAATAATTTACTATAGAAAAGGCAATCCCTGGCGTAATTAAAATTTGCGTGAGTAAAAAATTATTTTTTGAATAATTTACTATAGAAAAGGCAATCCCTGGCGTAATTACAATTTGCGACAGTAGAAAATTAATTTGTGAAAAATTTACCTGGCGTAATTAAAATTTGCGACAGTAAAAAATTATTTTTTGAATAATTTACTATAGAAAAGGAAATCCCTGGCGTAATTAAAATTTGCGACAGTAGAAAATTATTTTTTGAATAATTTACTATAGAAAAGGCAATCCCTGGCGTAATTAAAATTTGCGACAGTATAAAATTATTTTTTGAAAAGTTTACTATAGAAAAGGCAATCCCTGGCGCAATTAAAATTTGCGACAGTAGAAAATTATTTTTTGAATAATTTACTATAGAAAAGGCAATCCCTGGCGTAATTAAAATTTGCGACAGTAGAAAATTATTTTTTGAAAAATTTACTATAGAAAAGGCAATCCCTGGCGTAATTAAAATTTGCGACAGTAAAAAATTATTTTTTGAATAATTTACTATAGAAAAGGCAATCCCTGGCGTAATTAAAATTTGCGAGAGTAAAAAATTATTTTTTGAATAATTTACTATAGAAGAGTCAATCCCTGGCGGATTTAATATTTGCGACAGTAAAAAATTAATTTCTGAAAAATTTACTAAAAAAAGGCAATCCCTGGCGTATTTTAAATTTGCGACAGTAGAAAATTATTTTTTGAATAATTTACTATAGAAAAGGCAATCCCTGGCGTAATTAAAATTTGCGACAGTATAAAATTATTTTTTGAAAAGTTTACTATAGAAAAGGCAATCCCTGGCGTAATTAAAATTTGCGACAGTAAAAAATTATTTTTTGAATAATTTACTATAGAAAAGGCAATCCCTGGCGTAATTACAATTTGCGACAGTAGAAAATTAATTTGTGAAAAATTTACCTGGCGTAATTAAAATTTGCGACAGTAAAAAATTATTTTTTGAAAAGTTTACTATAGAAAAGGCAATCCCTGGCGCAATTAAAATTTGCGACAGTAGAAAATTATTTTTTGAATAATTTACTATAGAAAAGGCAATCCCTGGCGTAATTAAAATTTGCGACAGTAGAAAATTATTTTTTGAAAAATTTACTATAGAAAAGGCAATCCCTGGCGTAATTAAAATTTGCGACAGTAGAAAATTATTTTTTGAAAAGTTTACTATAGAAAAGGCAATCCCTGGCGCAATTAAAATTTGCGACAGTTGAAAATTATTTTTTGAATAATTTACTATAGAAAAGGCAATCCCTGGTGTAATTAAAATTTGCGACAGTAGAAAATTAATTTGTGAAAAATTTATCTGGCGAAATTGAAATTTGCGAGAGTAAAAAATTATTTTTTGAATAATTTACTATAGAAATGGCAATCCCTGGCGCAATTAAAATTTGCGACAGTAAAAAATTATTTTTTGAATAATTTACTATAGAAAAGGCAATCCCTGGCGTAATTAAAATTTGCGAGAGTAAAAAATTATTTTTTGAATAATTTACTATAGAAAAGGCAATCCCTGGCGTAATTACAATTTGCGACAGTAGAAAATTAATTTGTGAAAAATTTACCTGGCGTAATTAAAATTTGCGACAGTAAAAAATTATTTTTTGAATAATTTACTATAGAAAAGGAAATCCCTGGCGTAATTAAAATTTGCGACAGTAGAAAATTATTTTTTGAATAATTTACTATAGAAAAGGCAATCCCTGGCGTAATTAAAATTTGCGACAGTATAAAATTATTTTTTGAAAAGTTTACTATAGAAAAGGCAATCCCTGGCGTAATTAAAATTTGCGACAGTAAAAAATTATTTTTTTAATAATTTACTATAGAAAAGGCAATCCCTGGCGTAATTAAAATTTGCGAGAGTAAAAAATTATTTTTTGAATAATTTACTATAGAAAAGGCAATCCCAGGCGTAATTAAAATTTGCGACAGTATAAAATGATTTTTTGAATAATTTACTATAGAAAAGGCAATCCCTGGCGTAATTAAAATTTGCGACAGTAGAAAATTATTTTTTGAATAATTTACTATAGAAAAGGCAATCCCTGGCGTAATTAAAATTTGCGACAGTAGAAAATTATTTTTTGAATAATTTACTATAGAAAAGGCAATCCCTGGCGTATTTAAAATTTGCGACAGTATAAAATTATTTTTTGAATAATTTACTATAGAAAAGGCAATCCCTGGCGCAATTAAAATTTGCGACAGTAGAAAATTATTTTTTGAATAATATACTATAGAAAAGGCAATCCCTGGCGCAATTAAAACTTGCGATAGTAAAAAATTATTTTTTGAATAATTTACTATAGAAAAGGCAATCCCTGGCGTAATTAAAATTTGCGAGAGTAGAAAATTATTTTTTGAATAATTTACTATAGAAAAGGCAATCCCTGGCGTATTTAAAATTTGCGACAGTATAAAATTATTTTTTGAATAATTTACTATAGAAAAGGCAATCCCTGGCGTAATTAAAATTTGCGACAGTTGAAAATTATTTTTTGAATAATTTACTGTAGAAAAGGCAATCCCTGGCGCACTTAAAATTTGCGACAGTTGAAAATTATTTTTTGAATAATTTACTACAGAAAAGGCAATCCCTGGCGTAATTAAAATTTGCGACAGTAGAAAATTATTTTTTGAATAATTTACTATAGAAAAGGCAATCCCTGGCGTAATTAAAATTTGCGACAGTAGAAAATTATTTTTTGAAAAGTTTACTATAGAAAAGGCAATCCCTGGCGCAATTAAAATTTGCGACAGTTGAAAATTATTTTTTGAATAATTTACTATAGGAAAGGCAATCCCTGGCGTAATTAAAATTTGCGACAGTAGAAAATTAATTTGTGAAAAATTTACCTGGCGAAATTGAAATTTGCGAGAGTAAAAAATTATTTTTTGAATAATTTACTATAGAAAAGGAAATCCCTGGCGTAATTAAAATTTGCGACAGTAGAAAATTATTTTTTGAATAATTTACTATAGAAAAGGCAATCCCTGGCGTAATTAAAATTTGCGACAGTATAAAATTATTTTTTGAAAAGTTTACTATAGAAAAGGCAATCCCTGGCGTAATTAAAATTTGCGACAGTAAAAAATTATTTTTTGAATAATTTACTATAGAAAAGGCAATCCCTGGCGTAATTAAAATTTGCGAGAGTAAAAAATTATTTTTTGAATAATTTACTATAGAAAAGGCAATCCCAGGCGTAATTAAAATTTGCGACAGTATAAAATGATTTTTTGAATAATTTACTATAGAAAAGGCAATCCCTGGCGTAATTAAAATTTGCGACAGTAGAAAATTATTTTTTGAATAATTTACTATAGAAAAGGCAATCCCTGGCGTAATTAAAATTTGCGACAGTAGAAAATTATTTTTTGAATAATTTACTATAGAAAAGGCAATCCCTGGCGTATTTAAAATTTGCGACAGTATAAAATTATTTTTTGAATAATTTACTATAGAAAAGGCAATCCCTGGCGCAATTAAAATTTGCGACAGTAGAAAATTATTTTTTGAATAATATACTATAGAAAAGGCAATCCCTGGCGCAATTAAAACTTGCGATAGTAAAAAATTATTTTTTGAATAATTTACTATAGAAAAGGCAATCCCTGGCGTAATTAAAATTTGCGAGAGTAGAAAATTATTTTTTGAATAATTTACTATAGAAAAGGCAATCCCTGGCGTAATTAAAATTTGCGACAGTATAAAATTATTTTTTGAATAATTTACTATAGAAAAGGCAATCCCTGGCGTAATTAAAATTTGCGACAGTAGAAAATTATTTTTTGAATAATTTACTGTAGAAAAGGCAATCCCTGGCGCACTTAAAATTTGCGACAGTTGAAAATTATTTTTTGAATAATTTACTACAGAAAAGGCAATCCCTGGCGTAATTAAAATTTGCGACAGTAGAAAATTATTTTTTGAATAATTTACTATAGAAAAGGCAATCCCTGGCGTAATTAAAATTTGCGACAGTAGAAAATTATTTTTTGAAAAGTTTACTATAGAAAAGGCAATCCCTGGCGCAATTAAAATTTGCGACAGTTGAAAATTATTTTTTGAATAATTTACTATAGAAAAGGCAATCCCTGGCGTAATTAAAATTTGCGACAGTAGAAAATTAATTTGTGAAAAATTTACCTGGCGAAATTGAAATTTGCGAGAGTAAAAAATTATTTTTTGAATAATTTACTATAGAAATGGCAATCCCTGGCGCAATTAAAATTTGCGACAGTAAAAAATTATTTTTTGAATAATTTACTATAGAAAAGGCAATCCCTGGCGTAATTAAAATTTGCGACAGTAGAAAATTATTTTTTGAATAATTTACTATAGAAAAGGCAATCCCTGGCGTATTTAAAATTTGCGACAGTATAAAATTATTTTTTGAAAAATTTACTATAGAAAAGGCAATCCCTGGCGCACTAAAAATTTGCGACAGTAAAAAATTATTTTTTGAATAATTTACTATAGAAAAGGCAATCCCTGACGTAATTAAAATTTGCGACAGTTGAAAATTATTTTTTGAATAATTTACTATAGAAAAGGCAATCCCTGGGATATTTAAAATTTGCGACAGTTGAAAATTATTTTTTGAATAATTTACTATAGAAAAGGCAATCCCTGGCGTAATTAAAATCTGCGACAGTTGAAAATTATTTTTTGAATAATTTACTATAGAAAAGGCAATCCCTGGGATATTTAAAATTTGCGACAGTAAAAAATTATTTTTTGAATAATTTACTGTAGAAAAGGCAATCCCTGGCGCACTTAAAATTTGCGACAGTTGAAAATTATTTTTTGAATAATTTACTATAGAAAAGGCAATCCCTGGCATAATTAAAATTTGCGACAGTAGAAAATTATTTTTTGAATAATTTACTATAGAAAAGGCAATCCCTGGCGTAATTAAAATTTGCGACGGTAGAAAATTATTTTTTGAAAAGTTTACTATAGAAAAGGCAATCCCTGGCGCAATTAAAATTTGCGACAGTTGAAAATTATTTTTTGAATAATTTACTATAGAAAAGGCAATCCCTGGCGTAATTAAAATTTGCGACAGTAGAAAATTAATTTGTGAAAAATTTACCTGGCGAAATTGAAATTTGCGAGAGTAAAAAATTATTTTTTGAATAATTTACTATAGAAATGGCAATCCCTGGCGCAATTAAAATTTGCGACAGTAAAAAATTATTTTTTGAATAATTTACTATAGAAAAGGCAATCCCTGGCGTAATTAAAATTTGCGAGAGTAAAAAATTATTTTTTGAATAATTTACTATAGAAAAGGCAATCCCTGGCGTAATTAAAATTTGCGACAGTATAAAATTATTTTTTGAATAGTTTACTATAGAAAAGGCAATCCCTGGCGCAATTAAAATTTGCGACAGTATAAAATTATTTTTTGAAAAGTTTACTATAGAAAAGGCAATCCCTGGCGCAATTAAAATTTGCGACAGTAGAAAATTATTTTTTGAATAATTTACTATAGAAAAGGCAATCCCTGGCGTAATTACAATTTGCGACAGTAGAAAATTAATTTGTGAAAAATTTACCTGGCGTAATTAAAATTTGCGACAGTAAAAAATTATTTTTTGAATAATTTACTATAGAAAAGGAAATCCCTGACGTAATTAAAATTTGCGACAGTAGAAAATTATTTTTTGAATAATTTACTATAGAAAAGGCAATCCCTGGCGTAATTAAAATTTGCGACAGTATAAAATTATTTTTTGAAAAGTTTACTATAGAAAAGGCAATCCCTGGCGCAATTAAAATTTGCGACAGTAGAAAATTATTTTTTGAATAATTTACTATAGAAAAGGCAATCCCTGGCGTAATTAAAATTTGCGACAGTAGAAAATTATTTTTTGAAAAATTTACTATAGAAAAGGCAATCCCTGGCGTAATTAAAATTTGCGACAGTAAAAAATTATTTTTTGAATAATTTACTATAGAAAAGGCAATCCCTGGCGTAATTAAAATTTGCGACAGTAAAAAATTATTTTTTGAATAATTTACTATAGAAAAGGCAATCCCTGGCCTAATTAAAATTTGCGACAGTATAAAATGATTTTTCGAATAATTTACTATAGAAAAGGCAATCCCTGGCGTAATTAAAATTTGCGACAGTAGAAAATTATTTTTTGAATAATTTACTATAGAAAAGGCAATCCCTGGCGTAATTAAAATTTGCGACAGTAGAAAATTATTTTTTGAATAATTTACTATAGAAAAGGCAATCCCTGGCGTATTTAAAATTTGCGACAGTATAAAACTATTTTTTGAATAATTTACTATAGAAAAGGCAATCCCTGGCGCAATTAAAATTTGCGACAGTAGAAAATTATTTTTTGAATAATTTACTATAGAAAAGGCAATACCTGGCGCAATTAAAACTTGCGATAGTAAAAAATTATTTTTTGAATAATTTACTATAGAAAAGGCAATCCCTGGCGTTATTAAAATTTGCGACAGTAGAAAAATATTTTTTGAATAATTTACTATAGAAAAGGCAATCCCTGGCGTATTTAAAATTTGCGACAGTATAAAATTATTTTTTGAATAATTTACTATAGAAAAGGCAATCCCTGGCGTAATTAAAATTTGCGACAGTTGAAAATTATTTTTTGAATAATTTACTATAGGAAAGGCAATCCCTGGCGTAATTAAAATTTGCGAGAGTAAAAAATTATTTTTTGAATAATTTACTATAGAAAAGGCAATCCCTGGCGTAATTAAAATTTGCGACAGTAAAAAATTATTTTTTGAATAATTTACTATAGAAAAGGCAATCCCTGGCGTAATTAAAATTTGCGACAGTAAAAAATTATTTTTTGAATAATTTACTATAGAAAAGGCAATCCCTGGCGTAATTAAAATTTGCGACAGTTGAAAATTATTGTTTGAATAATTTACTATAGAAAAGGCAATCCCTGGGATATTTAAAATTTGCGACAGTAAAAAATTATTTTTTGAATAATTTACTATAGAAAAGGCAATCCCTGGCGTAATTAAAATTTGCGACAGTAAAAAATTATTTTTCGAATAATTTACTATAGAAAAGGCAATCCCTGGCGTAATTAAAATTTGCGACAGTAAAAAATTATTTTTTGAATAATTTACTATAGAAAAGGCAATCCCTGGCGTAATTAAAATTTGCGACAGTTGAAAATTATTGTTTGAATAATTTACTATAGAAAAGGAAATCCTTGGGATATTTAAAATTTGCGACAGTAAAAAATTATTTTTTGAATAATTTACTATAGAAAAGGCAATCCCTGGCGTAATTAAAATTTGCGACAGTAAAATATTATTTTTCGAATAATTTACTATAGAAAAGGCAATCCCTGGCGTAATTAAAATTTGCGACAGTAAAAAATTATTTTTTGAATAATTTACTATAGAAAAGGCAATCCCTGGGATATTTAAAATTTGCGACAGTTGAAAATTATTTTTTGAATAATTTACTATAGAAAAGGCAATCCCTGGCGTAATTAAAATTTGCGACAGTTGAAAATTATTTTTTGAATAATTTAGTATAGAAAAGGCAATCCCTGGCGTAATTAAAATTTGCGACAGTAGAAAATTATTTTTTGAATAATTTACTATAGAAAAGGCAATCCCTGGCGTATTTAAAATTTGCGACAGTAGAAAATTATTTTTTGAATAATTTACTATAGAAAAGGCAATCCCTGGCGTAATTAAAATTTGCGACAATAGAAAATTAATTTTTGAAAAATTTACTATATAAAAGGCAATCCCTGGCGCAATTAAAATTTGCGACAGTAGAAAATTATTTTTTGAATAATTTACTATAGAAAAGGCAATCCCTGGCGTATTTAAAATTTGCGACAGTAGAAAATTATTTTTTGAATAATTTACTATAGAAAAGGCAATCCCTGGCGTAATTAAAATTTGCGACAGTATAAAATTAATTTTTGAAAAATTTACTATATAAAAGGCAATCCCTGGAGTAATTAAAATTTGCGACAGTAGAAAATTATTTTTTGAATAATTTACTATAGAAAAGGCAATCCCTGGCGTATTTAAAATTTGCGACAGTAGAAAATTATTTTTTGAATAATTTACTATAGAAAAGGCAATCCCTGGCGTAATTAAAATTTGCGACAGTAAAAAATTATTTTTTGAATAATTTACTATAGAAAAGGCAATCCCTGGCGCAATTAAAATTTGCGACAGTAGAAAATTATTTTTTGAATAATTTACTATAGAAAAGGCAATCCCTGGCGTAATTAAAATTTGCGACAGTATAAAATTATTTTTGAATAATTTACTATAGAAAAGGCAATCCCTGGCGTAATTAAAATTTGCGACAGTTGAAAATTATTTTTTGAATAATTTACTATAGAAAAGGCAATCCCTGGCGTAATTAAAATTTGCGACAATAGAAAATTATTTTTTTGAATAATTTACTATAGAAAAGGCAATCCCTGGCGCAATTACAATTTGCGACAGTATAAAATTATTTTTTGAATAATTTACTATAGAAAAGGCAATCCCTGGCGTAATTAAAATTTGCGACAGTAGAAAATTAATTTGTGAAAAATTTACCTGGCGAAATTGAAATTTGCGAGAGTAAAAAATTATTTTTTGAATAATTTACTATAGAAAAGGCAATCCCTGGCGTATTTAAAATTTGCGACAGTAGAAAATTATTTTTTGAATAATTTACTATAGAAAAGGCAATCCCTGGCGTAATTAAAATTTGCGACAGTAGAAAATTATTTTTTGAATAATTTACTATAGAAAAGGCAATCCGTGGCGTAATTAAAATTTGCGACAGTATAAAATTATTTTTTGAATAATTTACTATAGAAAAGGCAATCCCTGGCGTAATTAAAATTTGCGACAGTTGAAAATTATTTTTTGAATAATTTACTATAGAAAAGGCAATCCCTGGCGTAGTTAAAATTTGTGACAGTAGAAAATTATTTTTTGAATAATTTACTATAGAAAAGGCAATCCCTGGCGTAATTAAAATTTGGAACAGTAGAAAATTATTTTTTGAATAATTTACTATAGAAAAGGCAATCCCTGGCGTAATTAAAATTTGCGACAGTAAAAAATTATTTTTTGAATAATTTACTATAGAAAAGGCAATCCCTGGCGTAATTAAAATTTGCGACAGTAAAAAATTATTTTTTGAATAATTTAGTATAGAAAAGTCAATCCCTGGGATATTTAAAATTTCCGACAGTTGAAAATTATTTTTTGAATAATTTACTATAGAAAAGGCAATCCCTGGCGTAATTAAAATTTGCGACAGTTGAAAATTATTTTTTGAATAATTTACTATAGAAAAGGCAATCCCTGGCGTAATTAAAATTTGCGACAGTAAAAAATTATTTTTTGAATAATTTACTATAGAAAAGGCAATCCTTGGCATAATTAAAATTTGCGACAGTAAAAAAATTATTTTTTGAATAATTTACTATAGAAAAGGCAATCCTGGGATATTTAAAATTTGCGACAGTTGAAAATTTTTTTTGAATAATTTACTATAGAAAAGGCAATCCCTGGCGTAATTAAAATTTGCGACAGTATAAAATTATTTTTTGCAAAATTTACTATAGAAAAGGCAACCCCTGGCGCAATTAAAATTTGCGACAGTTGAAAATTATCTTTTGAATAATTTAATATAGAAAAGGCAATCCCTGGCGCAATTAAAATTTGCGACAGTAAAAAATTATTTTTTGAATAATTTACTATATAAAAGGCAATCCCTGGCGCAATTAAAATTTGCGACAGTAAAAAATTATTTTTTGAATAATTTACTACAGAAAAGGCAATCCCTGGCGTAATTAAAATTTGCGACAGTAAAAAATTATTTTTTGAATAATTTACTATAGAAAAGGCAATCCCTGGCGTAATTAAAATTTGCGACAGTTGAAAATTATTTTTTGAATAATTTACTATAGAAAAGGCAATCCCTGGCGTAATTAAAATTTGCGACAGTTGAAAATTATTTTTTGAATAATTTACTACAGAAAAGGCAATCCCTGGGATATTTAAAATTTGCGACAGTAGAAAATTATTTTTTGAATAATTTACTATAGAAAAGGCAATCCCTGGGATATTTAAAATTTGCGACAGTAGAAAATTATTTTTTGAATAATTTACTATAGAAAAGGCAATCCCTGGGATATTTAAAATTTGCGACAGTAGAAAATTATTTTTTGAATAATTTACTATAGAAAAGGCAATCCCTGGCGTAATTAAAATTTGCGACAGTAGAAAATTATTTTTTGAATAATTTACTATAGAAATGGCAATGCCTGGCGTAATTAAAATTTGCGACAGTAAAAAATTATTTTTTGAATAATTCACTATAGAAAAGGCAATCCCTGGCGTAATTAAAATTTGCGACAGTAAAAAATTAGTTTTTGAATAATTTACTATAGAAAAGGCAATCCCTGGCGTAATTAAAATTTGCGACAGTAGAAAATTATTTTTTGAATAATTTACTATAGAAAAGGCCATCCCTGGGATATTTAAAATTTGCGACAGTTGAAAATTATTTTTTGAATAATTTACTATAGAAAAGGCAATCCCTGGCGTAATTAAAATTTGCGACAGTAGAAAATTATTTTTTGAATAATTTACTATAGAAAAGGCAATCCCTGGCGTAATTAAAATTTGCGACAGTATAAAATTATTTTTTGCAAAATTTACTGTAGAAAAGGCAATCCCTGGGATATCTAAAATTTGCGACAGTTGAAAATTATTTTTTGAATAATTTACTATAGAAAAGTCAATCCCTGGCGCAATTAAAATTTGCAACAGTAGAAAATTATTTTTTGAATAATTTACTATAGAAAAGGCAATCCCTGGCGGATTTGAAATTTGCGACAGTTGAAAATTATTTTTTGAATAATTTAGTATAGAAAAACGCAATCCCTGGGATATTTAAAATTTAAGACAGTAAAAAATTATTTTTTGAATAATTTACTATAGAAAAGGCAATCCCTGGCGTAATTAAAATTTGCGACAGTTGAAAATTATTTTTTGAATAATTTACTGTAGAAAAGGCAATCCCTGGCGCACTTAAAATTTGCGACAGTAGAAAATTATTTTTTGAATAATTTACTATAGAAAAGGCAATCCCTGGCGTAATTAAAATTTGCGACAGTAGAAAATTAATTTGTGAAAAATTCACCTGGCGAAATTGAAATTTGCGAGAGTAAAAAATTATTTTTTGAATAATTTACTATAGAAAAGGCAATCCCTGGCGCAATTAAAATTTGCGACAGTTGAAAATTATTTTTTGAATAATTTACTAGAGAAAAGGCAATCCCTGGGATATTTAAAATTTGCCACAGTAAAAAATTATTTTTTGAATAATTTACTATAGAAAAGGCAATCCCTGGCGTAATTAAAATTTGCGACAGTAAAAAATTATTTTTTGAATAATTTACTATAGAAAAGGCAATCCCTGGCGTAATTAAAATTTGCGACAGTTGAAAATTATTTTTTGAATAATTTACTATAGAAAAGGCAAACCCTGGCGCAATTGAAATTTGCGAGAGTAAAAAATTATTTTTTGAATAATTTACTATAGAAAAGGCAATCCCTGGCGTAATTAAAATTTGCGACAGTAGAAAATTATTTTTTGAAAAATTTACTATAGAAAAGGCAATCCCTGGCGTAATTAAAATTTGCGACAGTAGGAAATTATTTTTTGAATAATTTACTATAGAAAAGGCAATCCCTGGCGTAATTAAAATTTGCGACAGTAGAAAATTATTTTTTGAATAATTTACTATAGAAAAGCAATCCCTGGCGTATTTAAAATTTGCGACAGTATAAAATTATTTTTTGAATAATTTACTATAGAAAAGGCAATCCCTAGCGCAATTAAAATTTGCGACAGTAGAAAATTATTTTTTGAATAATTTACTATAGAAAAGGCAATCCCTGGCGCAATTAAAACTTGCGATAGTAAAAAATTATTTTTTGAATAATTTACTATAGAAAAGGCAATCCCTGGCGTAATTAAAATTTGCGACAGTAGAAAATTATTTTTTGAATAATTTACTATAGAAAAGGCAATCCCTGGCGTATTTAAAATTTGCGACAGTATAAAATTATTTTTTGAAAAATTTACTATAGAAAAGGCAATCCCTGGCGCACTTAAAATTTGCGACAGTAAAAAATTATTTTTTGAATAATTTACTATAGAAAAGGCAATCCCTGACGTAATTAAAATTTGCGACAGTTGAAAATTATTTTTTGAATAATTTACTATAGAAAAGGCAATCCCTGGGATATTTAAAATTTGCGACAGTTGAAAATTATTTTTTGAATAATTTACTATAGAAAAGGCAATCCCTGGCGTAATTAAAATCTGCGACAGTTGAAAATTATTTTTTGAATAATTTACTGTAGAAAAGGCAATCCCTGGCGCACTTAAAATTTGCGACAGTAGAAAATTATTTTTTGAATAATTTACTATAGAAAAGGCAATCCCTGGCGTAATTAAAATTTGCGACAGTAGAAAATTAATTTGTGAAAAATTCACCTGGCGAAATTGAAATTTGCGAGAGTAAAAAATTATTTTTTGAATAATTTACTATAGAAAAGGCAATCCCTGGCGCAATTAAAATTTGCGACAGTTGAAAATTATTTTTTGAATAATTTACTATAGAAAAGGCAATCCCTGGGATATTTAAAATTTGCCACAGTAAAAAATTATTTTTTGAATAATTTACTATAGAAAAGGCAATCCCTGGCGTAATTAAAATTTGCGACAGTAAAAAATTATTTTTTGAATAATTTACTAGAGAAAAGGCAATCCCTGGCGTAATTAAAATTTGCGACAGTTGAAAATTATTTTTTGAATAATTTACTATAGAAAAGGCAAACCCTGGCGCAATTGAAATTTGCGAGAGTAAAAAATTATTTTTTGAATAATTTACTATAGAAAAGGCAATCCCTGGCGTAATTAAAATTTGCGACAGTAGAAAATTATTTTTGAAAAATTTACTATAGAAAAGGCAATCCCTGGCGTAATTAAAATTTGCGACAGTAGGAAATTATTTTTTGAATAATTTACTATAGAAAAGGCAATCCCTGGCGTAATTAAAATTTGCGACAGTAGAAAATTATTTTTTGAATAATTTACTATAGAAAAGGCAATCCCTGGCGTATTTAAAATTTGCGACAGTATAAAATTATTTTTTGAATAATTTACTATAGAAAAGGCAATCCCTAGCGCAATTAAAATTTGCGACAGTAGAAAATTATTTTTTGAATAATTTACTATAGAAAAGGCAATCCCTGGCGCAATTAAAACTTGCGATAGTAAAAAATTATTTTTTGAATAATTTACTATAGAAAAGGCAATCCCTGGCGTAATTAAAATTTGCGACAGTAGAAAATTATTTTTTGAATAATTTACTATAGAAAAGGCAATCCCTGGCGTATTTAAAATTTGCGACAGCATAAAATTATTTTTGAAAAATTTACTATAGAAAAGGCAATCCCTGGCGCACTTAAAATTTGCGACAGAAAAAAATTATTTTTTGAATAATTTACTATAGAAAAGGCAATCCCTGACGTAATTAAAATTTGCGACAGTTGAAAATTATTTTTTGAATAATTTACTATAGAAAAGGCAATCCCTGGGATATTTAAAATTTGGGACAGTTGAAAATTATTTTTTGAATAATTTACTATAGAAAAGGCAATCCCTGGCGTAATTAAAATCTGCGACAGTTGAAAATTATTTTTTGAATAATTTACTATAGAAAAGGCAATCCCTGGGATATTTAAAATTTGCGACAGTAAAAAATTATTTTTTGAATAATTTACTGTAGAAAAGGCAATCCCTGGCGCACTTAAAATTTGCGACAGTTGAAAATTATTTTTTGAATAATTTACTATAGAAAAGGCAATCTCTGGCGTAATTAAAATTTGCGACATTAGAAAATTATTTTTTGAATAATTTACTATAGAAAAGGCAATCCCTGGCGTAATTAAAATTTGCGACAGTAGAAAATTATTTTTTGAAAAGTTTACTATAGAAAAGGCAATCCCTGGCGCAATTAAAATTTGCGACAGTTGAAAATTATTTTTTGAATAATTTACTATAGAAAAGGCAATCCCTGGCGTAATTAAAATTTGCGACAGTAGAAAATTAATTTGTGAAAAATTTACCTGGCGAAATTGAAATTTGCGAGAGTAAAAAATTATTTTTTGAATAATTTACTATAGAAATGGCAATCCCTGGCGCAATTAAAATTTGCGACAGTAAAAAATTATTTTTTGAATAATTTACTATAGAAAAGGCAATCCCTGGCGTAATTAAAATTTGCGACAGTATAAAATTATTTTTTGCAAAATTTACTGTAGAAAAGGCAATCCCTGGGATATCTAAAATTTGCGACAGTTGAAAATTATTTTTTGAATAATTTACTATAGAAAAGTCAATCCCTGGCGCAATTAAAATTTGCAACAGTAGAAAATTATTTTTTGAATAATTTACTATAGAAAAGGCAATCCCTGGCGGATTTGAAATTTGCGACAGTTGAAAATTATTTTTTGAATAATTTAGTATAGAAAAACGCAATCCCTGGGATATTTAAAATTTAAGACAGTAAAAAATTATTTTTTGAATAATTTACTATAGAAAAGGCAATCCCTGGCGTAATTAAAATTTGCGACAGTTGAAAATTATTTTTTGAATAATTTACTGTAGAAAAGGCAATCCCTGGCGCACTTAAAATTTGCGACAGTAGAAAATTATTTTTTGAATAATTTACTATAGAAAAGGCAATCCCTGGCGTAATTAAAATTTGCGACAGTAGAAAATTAATTTGTGAAAAATTCACCTGGCGAAATTGAAATTTGCGAGAGTAAAAAATTATTTTTTGAATAATTTACTATAGAAAAGGCAATCCCTGGCGCAATTAAAATTTGCGACAGTTGAAAATTATTTTTTGAATAATTTACTATAGAAAAGGCAATCCCTGGGATATTTAAAATTTGCCACAGTAAAAAATTATTTTTTGAATAATTTACTATAGAAAAGGCAATCCCTGGCGTAATTAAAATTTGCGACAGTAAAAAATTATTTTTTGAATAATTTACTATAGAAAAGGCAATCCCTGGCGTAATTAAAATTTGCGACAGTTGAAAATTATTTTTTGAATAATTTACTATAGAAAAGGCAAACCCTGGCGCAATTGAAATTTGCGAGAGTAAAAAATTATTTTTTGAATAATTTACTATAGAAAAGGCAATCCCTGGCGTAATTAAAATTTGCGACAGTAGGAAATTATTTTTTGAATAATTTACTATAGAAAAGGCAATCCCTGGCGTAATTAAAATTTGCGACAGTAGAAAATTATTTTTTGAATAATTTACTATAGAAAAGGCAATCCCTGGCGTATTTAAAATTTGCGACAGTATAAAATTATTTTTTGAATAATTTACTATAGAAAAGGCAATCCCTAGCGCAATTAAAATTTGCGACAGTAGAAAATTATTTTTTGAATAATTTACTATAGAAAAGGCAATCCCTGGCGCAATTAAAACTTGCGATAGTAAAAAATTATTTTTTGAATAATTTACTATAGAAAAGGCAATCCCTGGCGTAATTAAAATTTGCGACAGTAGAAAATTATTTTTTGAATAATTTACTATAGAAAAGGCAATCCCTGGCGTATTTAAAATTTGCGACAGTATAAAATTATTTTTTGAAAAATTTACTATAGAAAAGGCAATCCCTGGCGCACTTAAAATTTGCGACAGTAAAAAATTATTTTTTGAATAATTTACTATAGAAAAGGCAATCCCTGACGTAATTAAAATTTGCGACAGTTGAAAATTATTTTTTGAATAATTTACTATAGAAAAGGCAATCCCTGGGATATTTAAAATTTGCGACAGTTGAAAATTATTTTTTGAATAATTTACTATAGAAAAGGCAATCCCTGGCGTAATTAAAATCTGCGACAGTTGAAAATTATTTTTTGAATAATTTACTGTAGAAAAGGCAATCCCTGGCGCACTTAAAATTTGCGACAGTAGAAAATTATTTTTTGAATAATTTACTATAGAAAAGGCAATCCCTGGCGTAATTAAAATTTGCGACAGTAGAAAATTAATTTGTGAAAAATTCACCTGGCGAAATTGAAATTTGCGAGAGTAAAAAATTATTTTTTGAATAATTTACTATAGAAAAGGCAATCCCTGGCGCAATTAAAATTTGCGACAGTTGAAAATTATTTTTTGAATAATTTACTATAGAAAAGGCAATCCCTGGGATATTTAAAATTTGCCACAGTAAAAAATTATTTTTTGAATAATTTACTATAGAAAAGGCAATCCCTGGCGTAATTAAAATTTGCGACAGTAAAAAATTATTTTTTGAATAATTTACTATAGAAAAGGCAATCCCTGGCGTAATTAAAATTTGCGACAGTTGAAAATTATTTTTTGAATAATTTACTATAGAAAAGGCAAACCCTGGCGCAATTGAAATTTGCGAGAGTAAAAAATTATTTTTTGAATAATTTACTATAGAAAAGGCAATCCCTGGCGTAATTAAAATTTGCGACAGTAGAAAATTATTTTTTGAAAAATTTACTATAGAAAAGGCAATCCCTGGCGTAATTAAAATTTGCGACAGTAGGAAATTATTTTTTGAATAATTTACTATAGAAAAGGCAATCCCTGGCGTAATTAAAATTTGCGACAGTAGAAAATTATTTTTTGAATAATTTACTATAGAAAAGGCAATCCCTGGCGTATTTAAAATTTGCGACAGTATAAAATTATTTTTTGAATAATTTACTATAGAAAAGGCAATCCCTAGCGCAATTAAAATTTGCGACAGTAGAAAATTATTTTTTGAATAATTTACTATAGAAAAGGCAATCCCTGGCGCAATTAAAACTTGCGATAGTAAAAAATTATTTTTTGAATAATTTACTATAGAAAAGGCAATCCCTGGCGTAATTAAAATTTGCGACAGTAGAAAATTATTTTTTGAATAATTTACTATAGAAAAGGCAATCCCTGGCGTATTTAAAATTTGCGACAGCATAAAATTATTTTTTGAAAAATTTACTATAGAAAAGGCAATCCCTGGCGCACTTAAAATTTGCGACAGAAAAAAATTATTTTTTGAATAATTTACTATAGAAAAGGCAATCCCTGACGTAATTAAAATTTGCGACAGTTGAAAATTATTTTTTGAATAATTTACTATAGAAAAGGCAATCCCTGGGATATTTAAAATTTGGGACAGTTGAAAATTATTTTTTGAATAATTTACTATAGAAAAGGCAATCCCTGGCGTAATTAAAATCTGCGACAGTTGAAAATTATTTTTTGAATAATTTACTATAGAAAAGGCAATCCCTGGGATATTTAAAATTTGCGACAGTAAAAAAATTATTTTTTGAATAATTTACTGTAGAAAAGGCAATCCCTGGCGCACTTAAAATTTGCGACAGTTGAAAATTATTTTTTGAATAATTTACTATAGAAAAGGCAATCTCTGGCGTAATTAAAATTTGCGACATTAGAAAATTATTTTTTGAATAATTTACTATAGAAAAGGCAATCCCTGGCGTAATTAAAATTTGCGACAGTAGAAAATTATTTTTTGAAAAGTTTACTATAGAAAAGGCAATCCCTGGCGCAATTAAAATTTGCGACAGTTGAAAATTATTTTTTGAATAATTTACTATAGAAAAGGCAATCCCTGGCGTAATTAAAATTTGCGACAGTAGAAAATTAATTTGTGAAAAATTTACCTGGCGAAATTGAAATTTGCGAGAGTAAAAAATTATTTTTTGAATAATTTACTATAGAAATGGCAATCCCTGGCGCAATTAAAATTTGCGACAGTAAAAAATTATTTTTTGAATAATTTACTATAGAAAAGGCAATCCCTGGCGTAATTAAAATTTGCGAGAGTAAAAAATTATTTTTTGAATAATTTACTATAGAAAAGGCAATCCCTGGCGTAATTACAATTTGCGACAGTAGAAAATTAATTTGTGAAAAATTTACCTGGCGTAATTAAAATTTGCGACAGTAAAAAATTATTTTTTGAATAATTTACTATAGAAAAGGAAATCCCTGGCGTAATTAAAATTTGCGACAGTAGAAAATTATTTTTTGAATAATTTACTACAGAAAAGCCAATCCCTGGCGTAATTAAAATTTGCGACAGTATAAAATTATTTTTTGAAAAGTTTACTATAGAAAAGGCAATCCTGGCGTAATTAAAATTTGCGACAGTAAAAAATTATTTTTTGAATAATTTACTATAGAAAAGGCAATCCCTGGCGTAATTAAAATTTGCGAGAGTAAAAAATTATTTTTTGAATAATTTACTATAGAAAAGGCAATCCCAGGCGTAATTAAAATTTGCGACAGTATAAAATGATTTTTTGAATAATTTACTATAGAAAAGCCAATCCCTGGCGTAATTAAAATTTGCGACAGTAGAAAATTATTTTTTGAATAATTTACTATAGAAAAGGCAATCCCTGGCGTAATTAAAATTTGCGACAGTAGAAAATTATTTTTTGAATAATTTACTATAGAAAAGGCAATCCCTGGCGTATTTAAAATTTGCGACAGTATAAAATTATTTTTTGAAAAATTTACTATAGAAAAGGCAATCCCTGGCGCACTTAAAATTTGCGACAGTAAAAAATTATTTTTTGAATAATTTACTATAGAAAAGGCAATCCCTGACGTAATTAAAATTTGCGACAGTTGAAAATTATTTTTTGAATAATTTACTATAGAAAAGGCAATCCCTGGGATATTTAAAATTTGCGACAGTTGAAAATTATTTTTTGAATAATTTACTATAGAAAAGGCAATCCCTGGCGTAATTAAAATCTGCGACAGTTGAAAATTATTTTTTGAATAATTTACTATAGAAAAGGCAATCCCTGGGATATTTAAAATTTCCGACAGTAAAAAATTATTTTTTGAATAATTTACTGTAGAAAAGGCAATCCCTGGCGCACTTAAAATTTGCGACAGTTGAAAATTATTTTTTGAATAATTTACTATAGAAAAGGCAATCCCTGGCGTAATTAAAATTTGCGACAGTAGAAAATTATTTTTGGAATAATTTACTATAGAAAAGGCAATCCCTGGCGTAATTAAAATTTGCGACAGTAGAAAATTATTTTTTGAAAAGTTTACTATAGAAAAGGCAATCCCTGGCGCAATTAAAATTTGCGACAGTTGAAAATTATTTTTTGAATAATTTACTATAGAAAAGGCAATCCCTGGCGTAATTAAAATTTGCGACAGTAGAAAATTAATTTGTGAAAAATTTACCTGGCGAAATTGAAATTTGCGAGAGTAAAAAATTATTTTTTGAATAATTTACTACAGAAATGGCAATCCCTGGCGCAATTAAAATTTGCGACAGTAAAAAATTATTTTTTGAATAATTTACTATAGAAAAGGCAATCCCTGGGATATTTAAAATTTGCGACAGTTGAAAATTTTTTTTGAATAATTTACTATAGAAAAGGCAATCCCTGGCGTAATTAAAATTTGCGACAGTATAAAATTATTTTTTGCAAATTTTACTATAGAAAAGGCAACCCCTGGCGCAATTAAAATTTGCGACAGTTGAAAATTATCTTTTGAATAATTTAATATAGAAAAGGCAATCCCTGGCGCAATTAAAATTTGCGACAGTAAAAAATTATTTTTTGAATAATTTACTATATAAAAGGCAATCCCTGGCGCAATTAAAATTTGCGACAGTAAAAAATTATTTTTTGAATAATTTACTACAGAAAAGGCAATCCCTGGCGTAATTAAAATTTGCGACAGTAAAAAATTATTTTTTGAATAATTTACTATAGAAAAGGCAATCCCTGGCGTAATTAAAATTTGCGACAGTTGAAAATTATTTTTTGAATAATTTACTATAGAAAAGGCAATCCCTGGCGTAATTAAAATTTGCGACAGTTGAATATTATTTTTGAATAATTTACTACAGAAAAGGCAATCCCTGGGATATTTAAAATTTGCGACAGTAGAAAATTATTTTTTGAATAATTTACTATAGAAAAGGCAATCCCTGGGATATTTAAAATTTGCGACAGTAGAAAATTATTTTTTGAATAATTTACTATAGAAAAGGCAATCCCTGGGATATTTAAAATTTGCGACAGTAGAAAATTATTTTTTGAATAATTTACTATAGAAAAGGCAATCCCTGGCGTAATTAAAATTTGCGACAGTAGAAAATTATTTTTTGAATAATTTACTATAGAAATGGCAATCCCTGGCGTAATTAAAATTTGCGACAGTAAAAAATTATTTTTTGAATAATTCACTATAGAAAAGGCAATCCCTGGCGTAATTAAAATTTGCGACAGTAAAAAATTATTTTTTGAATAATTTACTATAGAAAAGGCAATCCCTGGCGTAATTAAAATTTGCGACAGTAGAAAATTATTTTTTGAATAATTTACTATAGAAAAGGCCATCCCTGGGATATTTAAAATTTGCGACAGTTGAAAATTATTTTTTGAATAATTTACTATAGAAAAGGCAATCCCTGGCGTAATTAAAATTTGCGACAGTAGAAAATTATTTTTTGAATAATTTACTATAGAAAAGGCAATCCCTGGCGTAATTAAAATTTGCGACAGTATAAAATTATTTTTTGCAAAATTTACTGTAGAAAAGGCAATCCCTGGGATATCTAAAATTTGCGACAGTTGAAAATTATTTTTTGAATAATTTACTATAGAAAAGGCAATCCCTGGCGCAATTAAAATTTGCAACAGTAGAAAATTATTTTTTGAATAATTTACTATAGAAAGGGCAATCCCTGGCGGATTTGAAATTTGCGACAGTTGAAAATTATTTTTTGAATAATTTAGTATAGAAAAACGCAATCCCTGGGATATTTAAAATTTAAGACAGTAAAAAATTATTTTTTGAATAATTTACTATAGAAAAGGCAATCCCTGGCGTAATTAAAATTTGCGACAATTTGCGACAGTTGAAAATTATTTTTTGAATAATTTACTGTAGAAAAGGCAATCCCTGGCGCACTTAAAATTTGCGACAGTAGAAAATTATTTTTTGAATAATTTACTATAGAAAAGGCAATCCCTGGCGTAATTAAAATTTGCGACAGTAGAAAATTAATTTGTGAAAAATTCACCTGGCGAAATTGAAATTTGCGAGAGTAAAAAATTATTTTTTGAATAATTTACTATAGAAAAGGCAATCCCTGGCGCAATTAAAATTTGCGACAGTTGAAAATTATTTTTTGAATAATTTACTATAGAAAAGGCAATCCCTGGGATATTTAAAATTTGCCACAGTAAAAAATTGTTTTTTGAATAATTTACTATAGAAAAGGCAATCCCTGGCGAAATTAAAATTTGCGACAGTAAAAAATTATTTTTTGAATAATTTACTATAGAAAAGGCAATCCCTGGCGTAATTAAAATTTGCGACAGTTGAAAATTATTTTTTGAATAATTTACTATAGAAAAGGCAAACCCTGGCGCAATTGAAATTTGCGAGAGTAAAAAATTATTTTTTGAATAATTTACTATAGAAAAGGCAATCCCTGGCGTAATTAAAATTTGCGACAGTAGAAAATTATTTTTTGAAAAATTTACTATAGAAAAGGCAATCCCTGGCGTAATTAAAATTTGCGACAGTAGGAAATTATTTTTTGAATAATTTACTATAGAAAAGGCAATCCCTGGCGTAATTAAAATTTGCGACAGTAGAAAATTATTTTTTGAATAATTTACTATAGAAAAGGCAATCCCTGGCGTATTTAAAATTTGCGACAGTATAAAATTATTTTTTGAATAATTTACTATAGAAAAGGCAATCCCTAGCGCAATTAAAATTTGCGACAGTAGAAAATTATTTTTTGAATAATTTACTATAGAAAAGGCAATCCCTGGCGCAATTAAAACTTGCGATAGTAAAAAATTATTTTTTGAATAATTTACTATAGAAAAGGCAATCCCTGGCGTAATTAAAATTTGCGACAGTAGAAAATTATATTTTGAATAATTTACTATAGAAAAGGCAATCCCTGGCGTATTTAAAATTTGCGACAGTATAAAATTATTTTTTGAAAAATTTACTATAGAAAAGGCAATCCCTGGCGCACTTAAAATTTGCGACAGTAAAAAATTATTTTTTGAATAATTTACTATAGAAAAGGCAATCCCTGACGTAATTAAAATTTGCGACAGTTGAAAATTATTTTTTGAATAATTTACTATAGAAAAGGCAATCCCTGGGATATTTAAAATTTGCGACAGTTGAAAATTATTTTTTGAATAATTTACTATAGAAAAGGCAATCCCTGGCGTAATTAAAATCTGCGACAGTTGAAAATTATTTTTTGAATAATTTACTATAGAAAAGGCAATCCCTGGGATATTTAAAATTTGCGACAGTAAAAAATTATTTTTTGAATAATTTACTGTAGAAAAGGCAATCCCTGGCGCACTTAAAATTTGCGACAGTTGAAAATTATTTTTTGAATAATTTACTATAGAAAAGGCAATCTCTGGCGTAATTAAAATTTGCGACAGTAGAAAATTATTTTTTGAATAATTTACTATAGAAAAGGCAATCCCTGGCGTAATTAAAATTTGCGACAGTAGAAAATTATTTTTTGAAAAGTTTACTATAGAAAAGGCAATCCCTGGCGCAATTAAAATTTGCGACAGTTGAAAATTATTTTTTGAATAATTTACTATAGAAAAGGCAATCGCTGGCGTAATTAAAATTTGCGACAGTAGAAAATTAATTTGTGAAAAATTTACCTGGCGAAATTGAAATTTGCGAGAGTAAAAAATTATTTTTTGAATAATTTACTATAGAAATGGCAATCCCTGGCGCAATTAAAATTTGCGACAGTAAAAAATTATTTTTTGAATAATTTACTATAGAAAAGGCAATCCCTGGCGTAATTAAAATTTGCGAGAGTAAAAAATTATTTTTTGAATAATTTACTATAGAAAAGGCAATCCCTGGCGTAATTACAATTTGCGACAGTAGAAAATTAATTTGTGAAAAATTTACCTGGCGTAATTAAAATTTGTGACAGTAAAAAATTATTTTTTGAATAATTTACTATAGAAAAGGAAATCCCTGGCGTAATTAAAATTTGCGACAGTAGAAAATTATTTTTTGAATAATTTACTACAGAAAAGGCAATCCCTGGCGTCATTAAAATTTGCGACAGTATAAAATTATTTTTTGAAAAGTTTACTATAGAAAAGGCAATCCCTGGCGTAATTAAAATTTGCGACAGTAAAAAATTATTTTTTGAATAATTTACTATAGAAAAGGCAATCCCTGGCGTAATTAAAATTTTGCGAGAGTAAAAAATTATTTTTTGAATAATTTACTATAGAAAAGGCAATCCCAGGCGTAATTAAAATTTGCGACAGTATAAAATGATTTTTTTGAATAATTTACTATAGAAAAGGCAATCCCTGGCGTAATTAAAATTTGCGACAGTAGAAAATTATTTTTTGAATAATTTACTATAGAAAAGGCAATCCCTGGCGTAATTAAAATTTGCGACAGTAGAAAATTATTTTTTGAATAATTTACTATAGAAAAGGCAATCCCTGGCGTATTTAAAATTTGCGACAGTATAAAATTATTTTTTGAATAATTTACTATAGAAAAGGCAATCCCTGGCGCAATTAAAAATTGCGACAGTAGAAAATTATTTTTGAATAATATACTATAGAAAAGGCAATCCCTGGCGCAATTAAAACTTGCGATAGTAAAAAATTATTTTTTGAATAATTTACTATAGAAAAGGCAATCCCTGGCGTAATTAAAATTTGCGACAGTAGAAAATTATTTTTGAATAATTTACTATAGAAAAGGCAATCCCTGACGTAATTAAAATTTGCGACAGTTGAAAATTATTTTTTGAATAATTTACTATAGAAAAGGCAATCCCTGGGATATTTAAAATTTGCGACAGTTGAAAATTATTTTTTGAATAATTTACTATAGAAAAGGCAATCCCTGGCGTAATTAAAATCTGCGACAGTTGAAAATTATTTTTTGAATAATTTACTATAGAAAAGGCAATCCCTGGGATATTTAAAATTTGCGACAGTAAAAAATTATTTTTTGAATAATTTACTGTAGAAAAGGCAATCCCTGGCGCACTTAAAATTTGCGACAGTTGAAAATTATTTTTGAATAATTTACTATAGAAAAGGCAATCTCTGGCGTAATTAAAATTTGCGACAGTAGAAAATTATTTTTTGAATAATTTACTATAGAAAAGGCAATCCCTGGCGTAATTAAAATTTGCGACAGTAGAAAATTATTTTTTGAAAAGTTTACTATAGAAAAGGCAATCCCTGGCGCAATTAAAATTTGCGACAGTTGAAAATTATTTTTTGAATAATTTACTATAGAAAAGGCAATCGCTGGCGTAATTAAAATTTGCGACAGTAGAAAATTAATTTGTGAAAAATTTACCTGGCGAAATTGAAATTTGCGAGAGTAAAAAATTATTTTTTGAATAATTTACTATAGAAATGGCAATCCCTGGCGCAATTAAAATTTGCGACAGTAAAAAAATTATTTTTTGAATAATTTACTATAGAAAAGGCAATCCCTGGCGTAATTAAATTTGCGAGAGTAAAAAATTATTTTTTGAATAATTTACTATAGAAAAGGCAATCCCTGGCGTAATTACAATTTGCGACAGTAGAAAATTAATTTGTGAAAAATTTACCTGGCGTAATTAAAATTTGTGACAGTAAAAAATTATTTTTGAATAAATTACTATAGAAAAGGAAATCCCTGGCGTAATTAAAATTTGCGACAGTAGAAAAATTATTTTTTGAATAATTTACTACAGAAAAGGCAATCCCTGGCGTCATTAAAATTTGCGACAGTAATAAAATTATTTTTTGAAAAGTTTACTATAGAAAAGGCAATCCCTGGCGTAATTAAAATTTGCGACAGTAAAAAATTATTTTTTGAATAATTTACTATAGAAAAGGCAATCCCTGGCGTAATTAAAATTTGCGAGAGTAAAAAATTATTTTTTGAATAATTTACTATAGAAAAGGCAATCCCAGGCGTAATTAAAATTTGCGACAGTATAAAATGATTTTTTGAATAATTTACTATAGAAAAGGCAATCCCTGGCGTAATTAAAATTTGCGACAGTAGAAAATTATTTTTTGAATAATTTACTATAGAAAAGGCAATCCCTGGCGTAATTAAAATTTGCGACAGTAGAAAATTATTTTTTGAATAATTTACTATAGAAAAGGCAATCCCTGGCGTATTTAAAATTTGCGACAGTATAAAATTATTTTTTGAATAATTTACTATAAGAAAAGGCAATCCCTGGCGCAATTAAAATTTGCGACAGTAGAAAATTATTTTTTGAATAATATACTATAGAAAAGGCAATCCCTGGCGCAATTAAAACTTGCGATAGTAAAAAATTATTTTTTGAATAATTTACTATAGAAAAGGCAATCCCTGGCGTAATTAAAATTTGCGACGTAGAAAATTATTTTTTGAATAATTTACTATAGAAAAGGCAATCCCTGGCGTATTTAAAATTTGCGACAGTATAAAATTATTTTTTGAATAATTTACTATAGAAAAGGCAATCCCTGGCGTAATTAAAATTTGCGACAGTAGAAAATTATTTTTTGAATAATTTACTGTAGAAAAGGCAATCCCTGGCGCACTTAAAATTTGCGACAGTTGAAAATTATTTTTTGAATAATTTACTATAGAAAAGGCAATCCCTGGCGTAATTAAAATTTGCGACAGTAGAAAATTATTTTTTGAATAATTTACTATAGAAAAGGCAATCCCCTTGCGTAATTAAAATTTGCGACAGTAGAAAAATTATTTTTTGAAAAGTTTACTATAGAAAAGGCAATCCCTGGCGCAATTAAAATTTGCGACAGTTGAAAATTATTTTTT
Source organism: Dioctria linearis (assembly GCA_963930735.1). Lineage (NCBI taxonomy): Eukaryota > Metazoa > Arthropoda > Insecta > Diptera > Asilidae > Dioctria > Dioctria linearis. The sequence goes on along the minus strand of CAWVNZ010001847.1, from coordinate 33,919 downwards.
GAATAATTTACTATAGAAAAGGCAATCCCTGGCGTAATTAAAATTTTGCGACAGTAGAAAATTAATTTGTGAAAAATTTACCTGGCGAAATTGAAATTTGCGACAGTAAAAAATTATTTTTTGAATAATTTACTATAGAAATGGCAATCCCTGGCGCAATTAAAATTTGCGACAGTAAAAAATTATTTTTTGAATAATTTACTATAGAAAAGGCAATCCCTGGCGTAATTAAAATTTGCGACAGTAAAAAATTATTTTTTGAATAATTTACTATAGAAAAGGCAATCCCTGGCGTATTTAAAATTTGCGACAGTATAAAATTATTTTTTGAAAAATTTACTATAGAAAAGGCAATCCCTGGCGCACTTAAAATTTGCGACAGTAAAAAATTATTTTTTGAATAATTTACTATAGAAAAGGCAATCCCTGACGTAATTAAAATTTGCGACAGTTGAAAATTATTTTTTGAATAATTTACTATAGAAAAGGCAATCCCTGGGATATTTAAAATTTGCGACAGTTGAAAATTATTTTTTGAATAATTTACTATAGAAAAGGCAATCCCTGGCGTAATTAAAATCTGCGACAGTTGAAAATTATTTTTTGAATAATTTACTATAGAAAAGGCAATCCCTGGGATATTTAAAATTTGCGACAGTGAAAAATTATTTTTTGAATAATTTACTGTAGAAAAGGCAATCCCTGGCGCACTTAAAATTTGCGACAGTTGAAAATTATTTTTGAATAATTTACTATAGAAAAGGCAATCCCTGGCGTAATTAAAATTTGCGACAGTAGAAAATTATTTTTTGAATAATTTACTATAGAAAAGGCAATCCCTGGCGTAATTAAAATTTGCGACAGTAGAAAAATTATTTTTTGAAAAGTTTACTATAGAAAAGGCAATCCCTGCGCAATTAAAATTTGCGACAGTTGAAAATTATTTTTTGAATAATTTACTATAGAAAAGGCAATCCCTGGCGTAATTGAAATTTGCGACAGTAGAAAATTAATTTGTGAAAAATTTACCTGGCGAAATTGAAATTTGCGAGAGTAAAAAATTATTTTTTGAATAATTTACTATAGAAATGGCAATCCCTGGCGCAATTAAAATTTGCGACAGTAAAAAATTATTTTTTGAATAATTTACTAGAGAAAAGGCAATCCCTGGCGTAATTAAAATTTGCGTGAGTAAAAAATTATTTTTTGAATAATTTACTATAGAAAAGGCAATCCCTGGCGTAATTACAATTTGCGACAGTAGAAAATTAATTTGTGAAAAATTTACCTGGCGTAATTAAAATTTGCGACAGTAAAAAATTATTTTTTGAATAATTTACTATAGAAAAGGAAATCCCTGGCGTAATTAAAATTTTCGACAGTAGAAAATTATTTTTTGAATAATTTACTATAGAAAAGGCAATCCCTGGCGTAATTAAAATTTGCGACAGTATAAAATTATTTTTTGAAAAGTTTACTATAGAAAAGGCAATCCCTGGCGCAATTAAAATTTGCGACAGTAGAAAATTATTTTTTGAATAATTTACTATAGAAAAGGCAATCCCTGGCGTAATTAAAATTTGCGACAGTAGAAAATTATTTTTTGAAAAATTTACTATAGAAAAGGCAATCCCTGGCGTAATTAAAATTTGCGACAGTAAAAAATTATTTTTTGAATAATTTACTATAGAAAAGGCAATCCCTGGCGTAATTAAAATTTGCGAGAGTAAAAAATTATTTTTTGAATAATTTACTATAGAAGTGTCAAACTCTGGCGGATTTAATATTTGCGACAGTAAAAAATTAATTTCTGAAAAATTTACTAAAAACAGGCAATGCCTGGCGTATTTTAAATTTGCGACAGTAGAAAATTATTTTTTGAATAATTTACTATAGAAAAGGCAATCCCTAGCGCAATTAAAATTTGCGACAGTAGAAAATTATTTTTTGAATAATTTACTATAGAAAAGGCAATCCCTGGCGCAATTAAAACTTGCGATAGTATAAAATTATTTTTTGAATAATTTACTATAGAAAAGGCAATCCCTAGCGCAATTAAAATTTGCGACAGTAGAAAATTATTTTTTGAATAATTTACTATAGAAAAGGCAATCCCTGGCGCAATTAAAACTTGCGATAGTAAAAAATTATTTTTTGAATAATTTACTATAGAAAAGGCAATCCCTGGCGTAATTAAAATTTGCGACAGTAGAAAATTATTTTTTGAATAATTTACTATAGAAAAGGCAATCCCTGGCGTATTTAAAATTTGCGACAGTATAAAATTATTTTTTGAAAAATTTACTATAGAAAAGGCAATCCCTGGCGCACTTAAAATTTGCGACAGTAAAAAATTATTTTTTGAATAATTTACTATAGAAAAGGCAATCCCTGACGTAATTAAAATTTGCGACAGTTGAAAATTATTTTTTGAATAATTTACTATAGAAAAGGCAATCCCTGGGATATTTAAAATTTGCGACAGTTGAAAATTATTTTTTGAATAATTTACTATAGAAAAGGCAATCCCTGGCGTAATTAAAATCTGCGACAGTTGAAAATTATTTTTTGAATAATTTACTATAGAAAAGGCAATCCCTGGGATATTTAAAATTTGCGACAGTAAAAAATTATTTTTTGAATAATTTACTGTAGAAAAGGCTATCCCTGGCGCACTTAAAACTTGCGACAGTTGAAAATTATTTTTTGAATAATTTACTATAGAAAAGGCAATCCCTGGCGTAATTAAAATTTGCGACAGTAGAAAATTATTTTTTGAATAATTTACTATAGAAAAGGCAATCCCTGGCGTAATTAAAATTTGCGACGGTAGAAAATTATTTTTTGAAAAGTTTACTATAGAAAAGGCAATCCCTGGCGCAATTAAAATTTGCGACAGTTGAAAATTATTTTTTGAATAATTTACTATAGAAAAGGCAATCCCTGGCGTAATTAAAATTTGCGACAGTAGAAAATTAATTTGTGAAAAATTTACCTGGCGAAATTGAAATTTGCGAGAGTAAAAAATTATTTTTTGAATAATTTACTATAGAAATGGCAATCCCTGGCGCAATTAAAATTTGCGACAGTAAAAAATTATTTTTTGAATAATTTACTATAGAAAAGGCAATCCCTGGCGTAATTAAAATTTGCGAGAGTAAAAAATTATTTTTTGAATAATTTACTATAGAAAAGGCAATCCCTGGCGTAATTACAATTTGCGACAGTAGAAAATTAATTTGTGAAAAATTTACCTGGCGTAATTAAAATTTGCGACAGTAAAAAATTATTTTTTGAATAATTTACTATAGAAAAGGAAATCCCTGGCGTAATTAAAATTTGCGACAGTAGAAAATTATTTTTTGAATAATTTACTATAGAAAAGGCAATCCCTGGCGTAATTAAAATTTGCGACAGTATAAAATTATTTTTTGAAAAGTTTACTATAGAAAAGGCAATCCCTGGCGCAATTAAAATTTGCGACAGTAGAAAATTATTTTTTGAATAATTTACTATAGAAAAGGCAATCCCTGGCGTAATTAAAATTTGCGACAGTAGAAAATTATTTTTTGAAAAATTTGCTATAGAAAAGGCAATCCCTGGCGTAATTAAAATTTGCGACAGTAAAAAATTATTTTTTGAATAATTTACTATAGAAAAGGCAATCCCTGGCGTAATTAAAATTTGCGAGAGTAAAAAATTATTTTTTGAATAATTTACTATAGAAAAGGCAATCCCAGGCGTAATTAAAATTTGCGACAGTATAAAATGATTTTTTGAATAATTTACTATAGAAAAGGCAATCCCTGGCGTAATTAAAATTTGCGACAGTAGAAAATTATTTTTTGAATAATTTACTATAGAAAAGGCAATCCCTGGCGTAATTAAAATTTGCGACAGTAGAAAATTATTTTTTGAATAATTTACTATAGAAAAGGCAATCCCAGGCGTAATTAAAATTTGCGACAGTATAAAATGATTTTTTGAATAATTTACTATAGAAAAGGCAATCCCTGGCGTAATTAAAATTTGCGACAGTAGAAAATTATTTTTTGAATAATTTACTATAGAAAAGGCAACCCCTGGCGTAATTAAAATTTGCGACAGTAGAAAATTATTTTTTGAATAATTTACTATAGAAAAGGCAATCCCTGGCGCAATTAAAATTTGCGACAGTAGAAAATTATTTTTTGAATAATCTATTATAGAAAAGGCAATCCCTGGCGCAATTAAAACTTGCGATAGTAAAAAATTATTTTTTGAATAATTTACTATAGAAAAGGCAATCCCTGGCGTAATTAAAATTTGCGACAGTAGAAAATTATTTTTTGAATAATTTACTATAGAAAAGGCAATCCCTGGCGTATTTAAAATTTGCGACAGTATAAAATTATTTTTTGAATAATTTACTATAGAAAAGGCAATCCCTGGCGTAATTAAAATTTGCGACAGTTGAAAATTATTTTTTGAATAATTTACTATAGAAAAGGCAATCCCTGGCGTAATTAAAATTTGCGACAGTAGAAAATTATTTTTTGAATAATTTACTATATAAAAGGCAATCCCTGGCGTAATTAAAATTTGCGACAGTAGAATATTATTTTTTGAATAATTTACTATAGAAAAGGCAATCCCTGGCGTAATTAAAATTTGCGACAGTAGAAAATTATTTTTTGAATAATTTACTATAGAAAAGGCAATCCCTGGCGTAATTAAAATTTGCGACAGTAGAATATTATTTTTTGAATAATTTACTATAGAAAAGGCAATCCCTGGCGTAATTAAAATTTGCGACAGTAGAAAATTATTTTTTGAATAATTTACTATAGAAAAGGCAATCCCTGGCGTAATTAAAATTTGCGACAGTAGAAAATTATTTTTTGAAAAGTTTACTATAGAAAAGGCAATCCCTGGCGTAATTAAAATTTGCGAGAGTAAAAAATTATTTTTTGAATAATTTACTATAGAAAAGGCAATCCCTGGCGTAATTAAAATTTGCGACAGTAGAAAATTATTTTTTGAAAAATTTACTATAGAAAAGGCAATCCCTGGCGTAATTAAAATTTGCGACAGTAGAAAATTATTTTTTGAAAAATTTACTATAGAAAAGGCAATCCCTGGCGCAATTAAAATTTGCGACAGTAGAAAATTATTTTTTGAATAATTTACTATAGAAAAGGCAATCCCTGGCGCAATTAAAATTTGCGACAGTAGAAAATTATTTTTTGAATAATCTACTATAGAAAAGGCAATCCCTGGCGCAATTAAAACTTGCGATAGTAAAAAATTATTTTTTGAATAATTTACTATAGAAAAGGCAATCCCTGGCGTAATTAAAATTTGCGACAGTAGAAAATTATTTTTTGAATAATTTACTATAGAAAAGGCAATCCCTGGCGTATTTAAAATTTGCGACAGTATAAAATTATTTTTTGAATAATTTACTATAGAAAAGGCAATCCCTGGCGTAATTAAAATTTGCGACAGTTGAAAATTATTTTTTGAATAATTTACTATAGAAAAGGCAATCCCTGGCGTAATTAAAATTTGCGACAGTAGAAAATTATTTTTTGAATAATTTACTATATAAAAGGCAATCCCTGGCGTAATTAAAATTTGCGACAGTAGAATATTATTTTTTGAATAATTTACTATAGAAAAGGCAATCCCTGGCGTAATTAAAATTTGCGACAGTAGAAAATTATTTTTTGAATAATTTACTATAGAAAAGGCAATCCCTGGCGTAATTAAAATTTGCGACAGTAGAATATTATTTTTTGAATAATTTACTATAGAAAAGGCAATCCCTGGCGTAATTAAAATTTGCGACAGTAGAAAATTATTTTTTGAATAATTTACTATAGAAAAGGCAATCCCTGGCGTAATTAAAATTTGCGACAGTAGAAAATTATTTTTTGAAAAGTTTACTATAGAAAAGGCAATCCCTGGCGTAATTAAAATTTGCGAGAGTAAAAAATTATTTTTTGAATAATTTACTATAGAAAAGGCAATCCCTGGCGTAATTAAAATTTGCGACAGTAGAAAATTATTTTTTGAAAAATTTACTATAGAAAAGGCAATCCCTGGCGTAATTAAAATTTGCGACAGTAGAAAATTATTTTTTGAAAAATTTACTATAGAAAAGGCAATCCCTGGCGTAATTAAAATTTGCGACAGTAAAAAATTATTTTTTGAATAATTTACTATAGAAAAGGCAATCCCTGGCGTAATTAAAATTTGCGACAGTAAAAAATTATTTTTTGAATAATTTACTATACAAAAGGCAATCCCTGGCCTAATTAAAATTTGCGACAGTATAAAATGATTTTTCGAATAATTTACTATAGAAAAGGCAATCCCTGGCGTAATTAAAATTTGCGACAGTAGAAAATTATTTTTTGAATAATTTACTATAGAAAAGGCAATCCCTGGCGTAATTAAAATTTGCGACAGTAGAAAATTATTTTTTGAATAATTTACTATAGAAAAGGCAATCCCTGGCGTATTTAAAATTTGCGACAGTATAAAACTATTTTTTGAATAATTTACTATAGAAAAGGCAATCCCTGGCGCAATTAAAATTTGCGACAATAGAAAATTATTTTTTGAATAATTTACTATAGAAAAGGCAATACCTGGCGCAATTAAAACTTGCGATAGTAAAAAATTATTTTTTGAATAATTTACTATAGAAAAGGCAATCCCTGGCGTAATTAAAATTTGCGACAGTAGAAAAATATTTTTTGAATAATTTACGATAGAAAAGGCAATCCCTGGCGTATTTAAAATTTGCCACAGTATAAAATTATTTTTTGAATAATTTACTATAGAAAAGGCAATCCCTGGCGTAATTAAAATTTGCGACAGTTGAAAATTATTTTTTGAATAATTTACTATAGGAAAGGCAATCCCTGGCGTAATTAAAATTTGCGAGAGTAAAAAATTATTTTTTGAATAATTTACTATAGAAAAGGCAATCCCTGGCGTAATTAAAATTTGCGACAGTAAAAAATTATTTTTTGAATAATTTACTATAGAAAAGGCAATCCCTGGCGTAATTAAAATTTGCGACAGTAAAAAATTATTTTTTGAATAATTTACTATAGAAAAGGCAATCCCTGGCGTAATTAAAATTTGCGACAGTTGAAAATTATTGTTTGAATAATTTACTATAGAAAAGGCAATCCCTGGGATATTTAAAATTTGCGACAGTAAAAAATTATTTTTTGAATAATTTACTATAGAAAAGGCAATCCCTGGCGTAGTTAAAATTTGCGACAGTAAAAAATTATTTTTCGAACAATTTACTATAGAAAAGGCAATCCCTGGCGTAATTAAAATTTGCGACAGTAAAAAATTATTTTTTGAATAATTTACTATAGAAAAGGCAATCCCTGGGATATTTAAAATTTGCGACAGTAAAAAATTATTTTTTGAATAATTTACTATAGAAAAGGTAATCCCTGGCGTAATTAAAATTTGCGACAGTAGAAAATTATTTTTAGAATAATTTACTATAGAAAAGGCAATACCTGGCGCAATTAAAATTTGCGACAGTTGAAAATTATTTTTTGAATAATTTACTATAGAAAGGCAATCCCTGGGATATTTAAAATTTGCGACAGTAAAAAATTATTTTTTGAATAATTTACTATAGAAAAGGCAATCCCTGGCGTAATTAAAACTTGCGATAGTAAAAATTTTTTTTTTTGAATAATTTACTATAGAAAAGGCAATCCCTGGCGTAATTAAAACTTGCGATAGTAAAAAATTATTTTTTGAAAAATTTACTATAGAAAAGGCAATCCCTGGCGTAATTAAAATTTTCGACAGTAAAAAATTAATATTTTGAAAAATTTACTGTAGAAAAGGCAATCCCTTGCGTAATTAAAATTTGCGACAGTAGAAAATTATTTTTTGAATAATTTACTGTAGAAAAGGCAATCCCTGGCGCAATTAAAACTTGCGATAGTAAAAAATTATTTTTTGAATAACTTACTATAGAAAAGGCAATCCCTGGCGTAATTAAGACTTGCGATAGTAAAAAATTATTTTTTGAAAAATTTACTATAGAAAAGGCAATCCCTGGCGTAATTAAAACTTGCGATAGTAAAAAATTATTTTTTGAAAAATTTACTATAGAAAAGGCAATCCCTGGCGTAATTAAAATTTGCGACAGTATAAAATTATTTTTTGAATAATTTACTATAGAAAAGGCAATCCCTGGCGTAATTAAAATTTGTGACAGTAAAAAATTATTTTTTGAATAATTTACTATAGAAAAGGCAATCCCTGGGATGTTTAAAATTTGCGACAGTAAAAAATTATTTTTTGAATAATTTACTATAGAAAAGGCAATCCCTGGCGTATTTAAAATTTGCCACAGTAGAAAATTATTTTTTGAATAATTTACTATAGAAAAGGCAATCCCTGGCGCAATTAAAATTTGCGACAGTTGAAAATTATTTTTTGAATAATTTACTATAGAAAAGGCATTCCCTGGGATATTTAAAATTTGCAACAGTAAAAAATTATTTTTTGAATAATTTACTATAGAAAAGGCAATCCCTGGCGTAATTAAAACTTGCGATAGTAAAAAATTATTTTTTGAATAATTTACTATAGAAAAGGCAATCCCTGGCGCAATTAAAACTTGCGATAGTAAAAAATTATTTTTTGAAAAATTTACTATAGAAAAGGCAATTTCTGGGGTAATTAAAACTTGCGATAGTAAAAAATTATTTTTTGAAAAATTTACTATAGAAAAGGCAATCCTTGGCGTAATTAAAATTTGCGACATTAAAAAATTATTTTTTGAATAATTTACTATAGAAAAGGCAATCCCTGGCGTAATTACAATTTGCGACAGTAGAAAATTATTTTTTGAATAATTTACTGTAGAAAAGGCAATCCCTGGCGCAATTAAAACTTGCGATAGTAAAAAATTATTTTTTGAATAATTTACTATAGAAAAGGCAATCCCTGGCGTAATTAAAACTTGCGATAGTAAAAAATTATTTTTTGAAAAATTTACTATAGAAAAGGCAATCCCTGGCGTAATTAAAATTTTCGACAGTAAAAAATTAATATTTTGAAAAATTTACTGTAGAAAAGGCAATCCCTGGCGTAATTAAAATTTGCGACAGTAGAAAATTATTTTTTGAAAAATTTACTATAGAAAAGGCAATCCCTGGCGTAATTAAAACTTGCGATAGTAAAAAATTATTTTTTGAAAAATTTACTATAGAAAAGGCAATCCCTGGCGTATTTAAAATTTGCGACAGTATAAAATTATTTTTTGAATAATTTACTATAGAAAAGGCAATCCCTGGCGTAATTACAATTTGCGACAGTAGAAAATTATTTTTTGAATAATTTACTATAGAAAAGGCAATCCCTGGCGTATTTAAAATTTGCGACAGTATAAAATTATTTTTTGAATAATTTACTATAGAAAAGGCAATCCCTGGCGTAATTAAAATTTGCGACAGTAAAAAATTATTTTTTGAATAATTTACTATAGAAAAGGCAATCCCTGGGATATTTAAAATTTGCGACAGTAAAAAATTATTTTTTAAATAATTTACTATAGAAAAGGCAATCCCTGGCGTAATTAAAATTTGCGACAGTAAAAAATTATTTTTTGAATAATTTACTATAGAAAAGGCAATCCCTGGGATATTTAAAATTTGCGACAGTAAAAAATTATTTTTTGAATAATTTACTATAGAAAAGGCAATCCCTGGCGTAATTAAAATTTGCGAGAGTAAAAAATTATTTTTTGAATAATTTACTATAGAAAAGGCAATCCCTGGGATATTTAAAATTTGCGACAGTAAAAAATTATTTTTTGAATAATTTACTGTAGAAAAGGCAATCCCTGGCGTAATTAAAATTTGCAACAGTAGAAAATTATTTTTTGAATAATTTACTATAGAAAAGGCAATCCCTGGCGTAATTAAAATTTGCAACAGTAGAAAATTATTTTTTGAATAATTTACTATAGAAACGGCAATCCCTGGCGTAATTAAAATTTGCGACAGTATAAAATTATTTTTTGAATAATTTACTATAGAAAAGGCAATCCCTGGCGTAATTAAAATTTGCGACAGTAGAAAAGTATTTTTTGAAAAGTTTACTATAGAAAAGGCAATCCCTGGCGTAATTAAAATTTGTGAGAGTAAAAAATTATTTTTTGAATAATTTACTATAGAAAAGGCAATACCTGGCGTAATTACAATTTGCGACAGCAGAAAATTAATTTGTGAAAAATTTACCTGGCGAAATTGAAATTAGCGAGAGTAAAAAATTATTTTTTGAATAATTTACTATAGAAAAGGCAATCCCTGGCGTAATTAAAATTTGCGACAGTAGAAAATTATTTTTTGAATAATTTACTATAGAAAAGGCAATCCCTGGCGTAATTAAAATTTGCGACAGTAAAAAATTATTTTTTGAATAATTTACTATAGAAAAGGCAATCCCAGGCGTAATTAAAATTTGCGACAGTAGAAAATTATTTTTTGAATAATTTACTGTAGAAAAGGCAATCTCTGGCGTAATTAAAATTTGCGACAATAGAAAATTATTTTTTGAATAATTTACTATAGAAAAGGCAATCCCTGGCGCAATTAAAATTTGCGACAGTAGAAAATTATTTTTTGAATAATTTACTATAGAAAAGGCAAATCCCTGGCGTAATTAAAATTTGCGACAGTAGAAAATTATTTTTTGAATAATTTACTATAGAAAAGGCAATCCCTGGCGTATTTAAAATTTGCGACAGTATAAAATTATTTTTTGAATAATTTACTATAGAAAAGGCAATCCCTGGCGCAATTAAAATTTGCAACAGTAGAAAAGTATTTTTTGAATAATTTACTATAGAAAAGGCAATCCATGGCGTTTTTAAAATTTGCGACAGTATAAAATTATTTTTTGAATAATTTACTATAGAAAAGGCAATCCCTGGCGCATTTAAAATTTGCGACAGTAAAAAATTATTTTTTGAATAATTTACTATAGAAAAGGCAATCCCTGGCGTAATTAAAATTTGCGACAGTAAAAAATTATTTTTTGAATAATTTACTATAGAAAAGGCAATCCCTGGCGCAATTAAAATTTGCAACAGTAGAAAATTATTTTTTGAATAATTTACTATAGAAAAGGCAATCCCTGGCGTAATTAAAATTTGCGACAGTAAAAAATTATTTTTTAAATAATTTACTATAGAAAAGGCAATCCCGGGCGTAATTAAAATTTGCAAGAGTAAAAAATTATTTTTTGAATAATTTACTATAGAAAAGGCAATCCCTGGCGCAATTAAAATTTGCGACAGTAGAAAATTATTTTTTGAATAATTTACTATAGAAAAGGCAATCTCTGGCGCAATTAAAACTTGCGATAGTAAAAAATTATTTTTTGAATAATTTACTATAGAAAAGGCAATCCCTGGCGCAATTAAAACTTGCGATAGTAAAAAATTATTTTTTGAATAATTTACTATAGAAAAGGCAATCCCTGGCGTAATTAAAATTTGCGACAGTAGAAAATTATTTTTTGAAAAATTTACTATAGAAAAGGCAATCCCTGGCGTAATTAAAATTTGCGACAGTTGAAAATTATTTTTTGAATAATTTAGTATAGAAAAGGCAATCCATGGCGTAATTAAAATTTGCGACAATAGAAAATTATTTTTTGAAAAATTTACTATAGAAAAGGCAGTCCCTGGCGTAATTAAAATTTGCGACAGTAAAAACTTATTTTTTGAATAATTTACTATAGAAAAGGCAATCCCTGGCGTAATTAAAATTTGCGACAGTAAAAAATTATTTTTTGAATAATTTACTACAGAAAAGGCAATCCCTGGCGTAATTAAAATTTGCGACAGTAAAAAATTATTTTTTGAATAATTTACTATAGAAAGGCAATCCCTGGCGTATTTAAAATTTGCGACAGTAGAAAATTATTTTTTGAATAATTTACTATAGAAAAGGCAATCCCTGGGATATTTAAAATTTGCGACAGTTGAAAATTATTTTTTGAATAATTTACTATAGAAAAGGCAATCCCTGGCGTATTTAAAATTTGCGACAGTATAAAATTATTTTTTGAATAATTTACTATAGAAAAGGCAATCCCTGGGATATTTAAAATTTGCGACAGTTGAAAATTATTTTTTGAATAATTTACTATAGAAAAGGCAATCCCTGGCGTAATTAAAATTTGCGACAGTAGAAAATTATTTTTTGAAAAGTTTACTATAGAAAAGGCAATCCCTGGCGCAATTAAAATTTGCGACAGTAGAAAATTATTTTTTGAATAATTTACTATAGAAAAGGCAATCCCTGGCGTAATTAAAACTTGCGATAGTAAAAAATAATTTTTTGAATAATTTACAATAGAAAAGGCAATTCCTGGCGTAATTAAAATTTGCGACAGTAGAAAATTATTTTTTGAATAATTTACTATAGAAAAGGCAATCCCTGGCGTATTTAAAATTTGCGACAGTATAAAATGATTTTTTGAATAATTTACTATAGAAAAGGCAATCCCTGGCGCAATTAAAATTTGCAACAGTAGAAAATTATTTTTTGAATAATTTACTATAGAAAAGGCAATCCCTGGCGTATTTAAAATTTGCGATAGTACAAAATTATTTTTTGAATAATTTACTATAGAAAAGGCAATCCCTGGCGTAATTAAAATTTGCGACAGTATAAAATTAATTTGTGAAAAATTTACCTGGCGAAATTGAAATTTGCGAGAGTAAAAAATTATTTTTTGAATAATTTACTATAGAAAAGGCAATCCCTGGCGTAATTAAAATTTGCGACAGTAGAAAATTATTTTTTGAATAATTTACTATAGAAAAGGCAATCCCTGGCGTAATTAAAATTTGCAACAGTAGAAAATTATTTTTTGAATAATTTACTATAGAAAAGGCAATCCCTGGCGTAATTAAAATTTGCGACAGTAAAAAATTATTTTTTGAATAATTTACTATAGAAAAGGCAATCCCTGGCGTAATTAAAATTTGCGACAGTAGAAAATTATTTTTTGAAAAGTTTACTATAGAAATGGCAATCCCTGGCGCAATTAAAATTTGCGACAGTAGAAAATTATTTTTTGAATAATTTACTATAGAAAAGGCAATCCCTGGCGTAATTAAAACTTGCGATAGTAAAAAATTATTTTTTGAATAATTTACAATAGAAAAGGCAATCCCTGCCTAATTAAAATTTGCGACAGTAGAAAATTATTTTTTGAATAATTTACTATGAAAAGGCAATCCCTGGCGTATTTAAAATTTGCGACAGTATAAAATTATTTTTTGAATAATTTACTATAGAAAAGGCAATCCCTGGCGCAATTAAAATTTGCAACAGTAGAAAATTATTTTTTGAATAATTTACTATAGAAAAGGCAATCCCTGGCGTATTTAAAATTTGCGATAGTAAAAAATTATTTTTTGAATAATTTACTATAGAAAAGGCAATCCCTGGCGTAATTAAAATTTGCGACAGTAGAAAATTATATTTTGAATAATTTACTATAGAAAAGGCAATCCCTGGCGCAATTAAAATTTGCAACAGTAGAAAATTATTTTTTGAATAATTTACTATAGAAAAGGCAATCCCTGGCGTATTTAAAATTTGCGACAGTATAACATTATTTTTTGAATAATTTACTATAGAAAAGGCAATCCCTGGCGCAATTAAAATTTGCGGCAGTAAAAAATTATTTTTTGAATAATTTACTATAGAAAAGGCAATCCCTGGCGTAATTAAAATTTGCGACAGTAAAAAATTATTTTTTGAATAATTTACTATAGAAAAGGCAATCCCTGGCGCAATTAAAATTTGCGACAGTAAAAAATTATTTTTTGAATAATTTACTATAGAAAAGGCAATCCCTGGCGTAATTAAAATTTGCGACAGTAGAAAATTATTTTTTGAAAAGTTTACTATAGAAAAGGCAATCCCTGGCGCAATTAAAATTTGCGACAGTTGAAAATTATTTTTTGAATAATTTACTATAGAAAAGGCAATCCCTGGCGTAATTAAAATTTGCTACAGTAGAAAATTAATTTGTGAAAAATTTACCTGGCGAAATTGAAATTTGCGAGAGTAAAAAAATTATTTTTTGAATAATTTACTATAGAAAAGGCAATCCCTGGCGCAATTAAAATTTGCGACAGTAAAAAATTATTTTTTGAATAATTTACTATAGAAAAGGCAATCCCTGGCGCAATGAAAATTTGCGAGAGTAAAAAATTATTTTTTGCAAAATTTACTGTAGAAAAGGCAATCCCTGGCGCAATTAAAACTTGCGATATTAAAAAATTATTTTTTGAATAATTTACTATAGAAAAGCCAATCCCTGGCGGATTTGAAATTTGCGACAGTAGAAAATTATTTTTTGAATAATTTACTATAGAAAAGGCAATCCCTGGCGCAATTAATATTTGCGACAGTAAAAAATTATTTTTTGAATAATTTACTATAGAAAAGGCAATCCCTGGCGTATATAAAATTTGCGAGAGTAAAAAATTATTTTTTGAATAATTTACTATAGAAAAGGCAATCCCTGGCGTAGTTACAATTTGCGACAGTAGAAAATTAATTTGTGAAAAATTTACCTGGCGAAATTGAAATTTGTGGGAGTAAAAACTTATTTTTTGAATAATTTACTATAGAAAAGGCAATCCCTGGCGCAATTAAAATTTGCGACAGTTGAAAATTATTTTTTGAATAATTTACTATAGAAAAGGCAATCCCTGGCGCAATTAAAATTTGCGACAGTTGAAAATTATTTTTTGAATAATTTACTATAGAAAAGGCAATCCCTGGCGTAATTAAAATTTGCGACATTAGAAAATTATTTTTTGAATAATTTACTGTAGAAAAGGCAATCCCTGGCGCAATTAAAATTTGCGACAGTAGAAAATTAATTTGTGAAAAATTTACCTGGCGAAATTGAAATTTGCGAGAGTAAAAAATTATTTTTTGAATAATTTACTATAGAAAAGGCAATCCCTGGCGCAATTAAAATTTGCGACAGTTGAAAATTATTTTTTGAATAATTTACTATAGAAAAGGCAATCCCTGGCGTAATTAAAATTTGCGACAGTTGAAAATTATTTTTTGAATAATTTACTATAGAAAAGGCAATCCCTGGGATATTTAAAATTTGCGACAGTATAAAATTATTTTTTGAATAATTTACTGTAGAAAAGGCAATCCCTGGTGTAATTAAAATTTGCGACAGTTGAAAATTATTTTTTGAATAATTTACTATAGAAAAGGCAATCCCTGGGATATTTAAAATTTGCGACAGTAAAAAATAATTTTTTGAATAATTTGCTATAGAAAAGGCAATCCCTGGCGTAATTAAAATTTGCGACAGTAAAAAATTATTTTTTGAATAATTTACTATAGAAAAGGCAATCCCTGGCGCAATTAAAATTTGCAACAGTATAAAATTATTTTTTGAATAATTTACTATAGAAAAGGCAATCCTTGGCGCAATTAAAATTTGCAACAGTAGAAAATTATTTTTTGAATAATTTACTATAGAAAAGGCAATCCCTGGCGTATTTAAAATTTGCGACAGTATAAAATTATTTTTTGAATAATTTACTATAGAAAAGGCAATCCCTGGCGCAATTAAAACTTGCGATAGTAAAAAATTATTTTTTGGAATAATTTACTATAGAAAAGGCAATCCCTGGCGTAATTAAAATTTGCGACAGTAGAAAATTATTTTTTGAATAATTTACTATAGAAAAGGCAATCCCTGGCGTATTTAAAATTTGCGACATTATAAAATTATTTTTTGAATAATTTACTATAGAAAAGTCAATCCCTGGCGTAATTACAATTTGCGACAGTAGAAAATTATTTTTTGAATAATTTACTATAGAAAAGGCAATCCCTGGCGTATTTAAATTTTGCGACAGTATAAAATTATTTTTTGAATAATTTACTATAGAAAAGGCAATCCCTGGCGTAATTAAAATTTACGACAGTAGAAAATTATTTTTTGAATAATTTACTATAGAAAAGGCAATCCCTGGCGTATTTAAAATTTGCGACAGTATAAAATTATTTTTTGAATAATTTACTATAGAAAAGGCAATCCCCGGCGCAATTAAAATTTGCAAGAGTAGAATATTATTTTTTGAATAATTTACTATAGAAAAGGCAATCCCTGGCGCACTTAAAATTTGCGACAGTAGAAAATTATTTTTTGAATAATTT
Organism: Dioctria linearis; assembly: GCA_963930735.1. NCBI lineage: Eukaryota > Metazoa > Arthropoda > Insecta > Diptera > Asilidae > Dioctria > Dioctria linearis. Next base: position 17,657 of record CAWVNZ010001847.1, on the reverse strand, counting down.
ACTATAGAAAAGGCAATCCCTGGCGCAATTAAAATTTGCGACAGTTGAAAATTATTTTTTTGAATAATTTACTATAGAAAAGGCAAACCCTGGCGTAATTAAAATTTGCGACAGTAGAAAATTAATTTGTGAAAAATTTACCTGGCGTAATTAAAATTTGCGAAAGTAGAAAATTATTTTTTGAATAATTTACTATAGGAAAGGCAATCCTGGCGTGTTTAAAATTTGCGACAGTATAAAATTATTTTTTGAATAATTTACTATAGAAAAGGCAATCCCTGGCGTAATTAAAATTTGCGACAGTAGAAAATTATTTTTTGAATAATTTACTATAGAAAAGGCAATCCCTGGCGTATTTAAAATTTGCGACAGTATAAAATTATTTTTTGAATAATTTACTATAGAAAAGGCAATCCCTGGGATATTTAAATTTTGCGACAGTTGAAAATTATTTTTTGAATAATTTACTATAGAAAAGGCAATCCCTGGCGCAATTAAAATTTGCGACAGTAGAAAATTATTTTTTGAAAAGTTTACTATAGAAAAGGCAATCCCTAGCGCAATTAAAATTTGCGACAGTAGAAAATTATTTTTTGAATAATTTACTATAGAAAAGGCAATCCCTGGCGTAATTAAAACTTGCGATAGTAAAAAATTATTTTTTGAATAATTTACTATAGAAAAGGCAATCCCTGGCGTAATTAAAATTTACGACAGTAGAAAATTATTTTTTGAATAATTTACTATAGAAAAGGCAATCCCTGGCGTATTTAAAATTTGCGACAGTATAAACTTATTTTTTGAATAATTTACTATAGAAAAGGCAATCCCCGGCGCAATTAAAATTTGCAAGAGTAGAATATTATTTTTTGAATAATTTACTATAGAAAAGGCAATCCCTGGCGCACTTAAAATTTGCGACAGTAGAAAATTATTTTTTGAATAATTTACTATAGAAAAGGCAATCCCTGGCGCAATTAAAATTTGCGACAGTTGAAAATTATTTTTTGAATAATTAACTATAGAAAAGGCAAACCCTGGCGTAATTAAAATTTGCGACAGTAGAAAATTAATTTGTGAAAAATTTACCTGGCGTAATTAAAATTTGCGAAAGTAGAAAATTATTTTTTGAATAATTTACTATAGGAAAGGCAATCCCTGGCGTATTTAAAATTTGCGACAGTAGAAAATTATTTTTTGAATAATTTACTATAGAAAAGGCAATCCCTGGCGTAATTAAAATTTGCGACAGTAAAAAATTATTTTTTGAATAATTTACTATAGAAAAGGCAATCCCAGGCGTAATTAAAATTTGCGACAGTAGAAAATTATTTTTTGAATAATTTACTGTAGAAAAGGCAATCTCTGGCGTAATTAAAATTTGCGACAATAGAAAATTATTTTTTGAATAATTTACTATAGAAAAGGCAATCCCTGGCGCAATTAAAATTTGCGACAGTAGAAAATTATTTTTTGAATAATTTACTATAGAAAAGGCAAATCCCTGGCGTAATTAAAATTTGCGACAGTAGAAAATTATTTTTTGAATAATTTACTATAGAAAAGGCAATCCCTGGCGTATTTAAAATTTGCGACAGTATAAAATTATTTTTTGAATAATTTACTATAGAAAAGGCAATCCCTGGCGCAATTAAAATTTGCAACAGTAGAAAAGTATTTTTTGAATAATTTACTATAGAAAAGGCAATCCATGGCGTTTTTAAAATTTGCGACAGTATAAAATTATTTTTTGAATAATTTACTATAGAAAAGGCAATCCCTGGCGCATTTAAAATTTGCGACAGTAAAAAATTATTTTTTGAATAATTTACTATAGAAAAGGCAATCCCTGGCGTAATTAAAATTTGCGACAGTAAAAAATTATTTTTTGAATAATTTACTATAGAAAAGGCAATCCCTGGCGCAATTAAAATTTGCAACAGTAGAAAATTATTTTTTGAATAATTTACTATAGAAAAGGCAATCCCTGGCGTAATTAAAATTTGCGACAGTAAAAAATTATTTTTTGAATAATTTACTATAGAAAAGGCAATCCCGGGCGTAATTAAAATTTGCAAGAGTAAAAAATTATTTTTTGAATAATTTACTATAGAAAAGGCAATCCCTGGCGCAATTAAAATTTGCGACAGTAGAAAATTATTTTTTGAATAATTTACTATAGAAAAGGCAATCTCTGGCGCAATTAAAACTTGCGATAGTAAAAAATTATTTTTTGAATAATTTACTATAGAAAAGGCAATCCCTGGCGCAATTAAAACTTGCGATAGTAAAAAATTATTTTTTGAATAATTTACTATAGAAAAGGCAATCCCTGGCGTAATTAAAATTTGCGACAGTAGAAAATTATTTTTTGAAAAATTTACTATAGAAAAGGCAGTCCCTGGCGTAATTAAAATTTGCGACAGTTGAAAATTATTTTTTGAATAATTTAGTATAGAAAAGGCAATCCATGGCGTAATTAAAATTTGCGACAATAGAAAATTATTTTTTGAAAAATTTACTATAGAAAAGGCAGTCCCTGGCGTAATTAAAATTTGCGACAGTAAAAACTTATTTTTTGAATAATTTACTATAGAAAAGGCAATCCCTGGCGTAATTAAAATTTGCGACAGTAAAAAATTATTTTTTGAATAATTTACTACAGAAAAGGCAATCCCTGGCGTAATTAAAATTTGCGACAGTAAAAAATTATTTTTTGAATAATTTACTATAGAAAGGCAATCCCTGGCGTATTTAAAATTTGCGACAGTAGAAAATTATTTTTTGAATAATTTACTATAGAAAAGGCAATCCCTGGGATATTTAAAATTTGCGACAGTTGAAAATTATTTTTTGAATAATTTACTATAGAAAAGGCAATCCCTGGCGTATTTAAAATTTGCGACAGTATAAAATTATTTTTTGAATAATTTACTATAGAAAAGGCAATCCCTGGGATATTTAAAATTTGCGACAGTTGAAAATTATTTTTTGAATAATTTACTATAGAAAAGGCAATCCCTGGCGTAATTAAAATTTGCGACAGTAGAAAATTATTTTTTGAAAAGTTTACTATAGAAAAGGCAATCCCTGGCGCAATTAAAATTTGCGACAGTAGAAAATTATTTTTTGAATAATTTACTATAGAAAAGGCAATCCCTGGCGTAATTAAAACTTGCGATAGTAAAAAATAATTTTTTGAATAATTTACAATAGAAAAGGCAATTCCTGGCGTAATTAAAATTTGCGACAGTAGAAAATTATTTTTTGAATAATTTACTATAGAAAAGGCAATCCCTGGCGTATTTAAAATTTGCGACAGTATAAAATGATTTTTTGAATAATTTACTATAGAAAAGGCAATCCCTGGCGCAATTAAAATTTGCAACAGTAGAAAATTATTTTTTGAATAATTTACTATAGAAAAGGCAATCCCTGGCGTATTTAAAATTTGCGATAGTACAAAATTATTTTTTGAATAATTTACTATAGAAAAGGCAATCCCTGGCGTAATTAAAATTTGCGACAGTATAAAATTAATTTGTGAAAAATTTACCTGGCGAAATTGAAATTTGCGAGAGTAAAAAATTATTTTTTGAATAATTTACTATAGAAAAGGCAATCCCTGGCGTAATTAAAATTTGCGACAGTAGAAAATTATTTTTTGAATAATTTACTATAGAAAAGGCAATCCCTGGCGTAATTAAAATTTGCAACAGTAGAAAATTATTTTTTGAATAATTTACTATAGAAAAGGCAATCCCTGGCGTAATTAAAATTTGCGACAGTAAAAAATTATTTTTTGAATAATTTACTATAGAAAAGGCAATCCCTGGCGTAATTAAAATTTGCGACAGTAGAAAATTATTTTTTGAAAAGTTTACTATAGAAATGGCAATCCCTGGCGCAATTAAAATTTGCGACAGTAGAAAATTATTTTTTGAATAATTTACTATAGAAAAGGCAATCCCTGGCGTAATTAAAACTTGCGATAGTAAAAAATTATTTTTTGAATAATTTACAATAGAAAAGGCAATCCCTGCCTAATTAAAATTTGCGACAGTAGAAAATTATTTTTTGAATAATTTACTATGAAAAGGCAATCCCTGGCGTATTTAAAATTTGCGATAGTAAAAAATTATTTTTTGAATAATTTACTATAGAAAAGGCAATCCCTGGCGTAATTAAAATTTGCGACAGTAGAAAATTATATTTTGAATAATTTACTATAGAAAAGGCAATCCCTGGCGCAATTAAAATTTGCAACAGTAGAAAATTATTTTTTGAATAATTTACTATAGAAAAGGCAATCCCTGGCGTATTTAAAATTTGCGACAGTATAACATTATTTTTTGAATAATTTACTATAGAAAAGGCAATCCCTGGCGCAATTAAAATTTGCGGCAGTAAAAAAATTATTTTTTGAATAATTTACTATAGAAAAGGCAATCCCTGGCGTAATTAAAATTTGCGACAGTAAAAAATTATTTTTTGAATAATTTACTATAGAAAAGGCAATCCCTGGCGCAATTAAAATTTGCGACAGTAAAAAATTATTTTTTGAATAATTTACTATAGAAAAGGCAATCCCTGGCGTAATTAAAATTTGCGACAGTAGAAAATTATTTTTTGAAAAGTTTACTATAGAAAAGGCAATCCCTGGCGCAATTAAAATTTGCGACAGTTGAAAATTATTTTTTGAATAATTTACTATAGAAAAGGCAATCCCTGGCGTAATTAAAATTTGCTACAGTAGAAAATTAATTTGTGAAAAATTTACCTGGCGAAATTGAAATTTGCGAGAGTAAAAAAATTATTTTTTGAATAATTTACTATAGAAAAGGCAATCCCTGGCGCAATTAAAATTTGCGACAGTAAAAAATTATTTTTTGAATAATTTACTATAGAAAAGGCAATCCCTGGCGCAATGAAAATTTGCGAGAGTAAAAAATTATTTTTTGCAAAATTTACTGTAGAAAAGGCAATCCCTGGCGCAATTAAAACTTGCGATATTAAAAAATTATTTTTTGAATAATTTACTATAGAAAAGCCAATCCCTGGCGGATTTGAAATTTGCGACAGTAGAAAATTATTTTTTGAATAATTTACTATAGAAAAGGCAATCCCTGGCGCAATTAATATTTGCGACAGTAAAAAATTATTTTTTGAATAATTTACTATAGAAAAGGCAATCCCTGGCGTATATAAAATTTGCGAGAGTAAAAAATTATTTTTTGAATAATTTACTATAGAAAAGGCAATCCCTGGCGTAGTTACAATTTGCGACAGTAGAAAATTAATTTGTGAAAAATTTACCTGGCGAAATTGAAATTTGTGGGAGTAAAAACTTATTTTTTGAATAATTTACTATAGAAAAGGCAATCCCTGGCGCAATTAAAATTTGCGACAGTTGAAAATTATTTTTTGAATAATTTACTATAGAAAAGGCAATCCCTGGCGCAATTAAAATTTGCGACAGTTGAAAATTATTTTTTGAATAATTTACTATAGAAAAGGCAATCCCTGGCGTAATTAAAATTTGCGACATTAGAAAATTATTTTTTGAATAATTTACTGTAGAAAAGGCAATCCCTGGCGCAATTAAAATTTGCGACAGTAGAAAATTAATTTGTGAAAAATTTACCTGGCGAAATTGAAATTTGCGAGAGTAAAAAATTATTTTTTGAATAATTTACTATAGAAAAGGCAATCCCTGGCGCAATTAAAATTTGCGACAGTTGAAAATTATTTTTTGAATAATTTACTATAGAAAAGGCAATCCCTGGCGTAATTAAAATTTGCGACAGTTGAAAATTATTTTTTGAATAATTTACTATAGAAAAGGCAATCCCTGGGATATTTAAAATTTGCGACAGTATAAAATTATTTTTTGAATAATTTACTGTAGAAAAGGCAATCCCTGGTGTAATTAAAATTTGCGACAGTTGAAAATTATTTTTTGAATAATTTACTATAGAAAAGGCAATCCCTGGGATATTTAAAATTTGCGACAGTAAAAAATTATTTTTTGAATAATTTGCTATAGAAAAGGCAATCCCTGGCGTAATTAAAATTTGCGACAGTAAAAAATTATTTTTTGAATAATTTACTATAGAAAAGGCAATCCCTGGCGCAATTAAAATTTGCAACAGTATAAAATTATTTTTTGAATAATTTACTATAGAAAAGGCAATCCCTGGCGCAATTAAAATTTGCAACAGTAGAAAATTATTTTTTGAATAATTTACTATAGAAAAGGCAATCCCTGGCGTATTTAAAATTTGCGACAGTATAAAATTATTTTTTGAATAATTTACTATAGAAAAGGCAATCCCTGGCGCAATTAAAACTTGCGATAGTAAAAAATTATTTTTTGGAATAATTTACTATAGAAAAGGCAATCCCTGGCGTAATTAAAATTTGCGACAGTAGAAAATTATTTTTTGAATAATTTACTATAGAAAAGGCAATCCCTGGCGTATTTAAAATTTGCGACAGTATAAAATTATTTTTTGAATAATTTACTATAGAAAAGTCAATCCCTGGCGTAATTACAATTTGCGACAGTAGAAAATTATTTTTTGAATAATTTACTATAGAAAAGGCAATCCCTGGCGTATTTAAATTTTGCGACAGTATAAAATTATTTTTTGAATAATTTACTATAGAAAAGGCAATCCCTGGCGTAATTAAAATTTACGACAGTAGAAAATTATTTTTTGAATAATTTACTATAGAAAAGGCAATCCCTGGCGTATTTAAAATTTGCGACAGTATAAAATTATTTTTTGAATAATTTACTATAGAAAAGGCAATCCCCGGCGCAATTAAAATTTGCAAGAGTAGAATATTATTTTTTGAATAATTTACTATAGAAAAGGCAATCCCTGGCGCACTTAAAATTTGCGACAGTAGAAAATTATTTTTTGAATAATTTACTATAGAAAAGGCAATCCCTGGCGCAATTAAAATTTGCGACAGTTGAAAATTATTTTTTGAATAATTTACTATAGAAAAGGCAAACCCTGGCGTAATTAAAATTTGCGACAGTAGAAAATTAATTTGTGAAAAATTTACCTGGCGTAATTAAAATTTGCGAAAGTAGAAAATTATTTTTTGAATAATTTACTATAGGAAAGGCAATCCCTGGCGTGTTTAAAATTTGCGACAGTATAAAATTATTTTTTGAATAATTTACTATAGAAAAGGCAATCCCTGGCGTAATTAAAATTTGCGACAGTAGAAAATTATTTTTTGAATAATTTACTATAGAAAAGGCAATCCCTGGCGTATTTAAAATTTGCGACAGTATAAAATTATTTTTTGAATAATTTACTATAGAAAAGGCAATCCCTGGGATATTTAAATTTTGCGACAGTTGAAAATTATTTTTTGAATAATTTACTATAGAAAAGGCAATCCCTGGCGCAATTAAAATTTGCGACAGTAGAAAATTATTTTTTGAAAAGTTTACTATAGAAAAGGCAATCCCTAGCGCAATTAAAATTTGCGACAGTAGAAAATTATTTTTTGAATAATTTACTATAGAAAAGGCAATCCCTGGCGTAATTAAAACTTGCGATAGTAAAAAATTATTTTTTGAATAATTTACTATAGAAAAGGCAATCCCTGGCGTAATTAAAATTTACGACAGTAGAAAATTATTTTTTGAATAATTTACTATAGAAAACGCAATCCCTGGCGTATTTAAAATTTGCGACAGTATAAACTTATTTTTTGAATAATTTACTATAGAAAAGGCAATCCCCGGCGCAATTAAAATTTGCAAGAGTAGAATATTATTTTTTGAATAATTTACTATAGAAAAGGCAATCCCTGGCGCACTTAAAATTTGCGACAGTAGAAAATTATTTTTTGAATAATTTACTATAGAAAAGGCAATCCCTGGCGCAATTAAAATTTGCGACAGTTGAAAATTATTTTTTGAATAATTAACTATAGAAAAGGCAAACCCTGGCGTAATTAAAATTTGCGACAGTAGAAAATTAATTTGTGAAAAATTTACCTGGCGTAATTAAAATTTGCGAAAGTAGAAAATTATTTTTTGAATAATTTACTATAGGAAAGGCAATCCCTGGCGTATTTAAAATTTGCGACAGTATAAAATTATTTTTTGAATAATTTACTATAGAAAATGCAATCCCTGGCGCAATTAAAATTTGCGACAGTAAAAAATTATTTTTTGAATAATTTACTATAGAAAAGGCAATCCCTGGCGTAATTAAAATTTGCGACAGTAAAAAATTATTTTTTGAATAATTTACTATAGAAAAGGCAATCCCTGGCGCAATTAAAATTTGCAACAGTATAAAATTATTTTTTGAATAATTTACTATAGAAAAGGCAATCCCTGGCGCACTTAAAATTTGCGACAGTAGAAAATTATTTTTTGAATAATAAAATTTGCGACAGTAAAAAAATATTTTTTGAATAATTTACTATAGAAAAGGCAATCCCTGGCGAAATTGAAATTTGCGAGAGTAAAAAATTAGTTTTTGAATAATTTACTATAGAAAAGGCAATCCCTGGGATATTTAAAATTTGCGACAGTAAAAAATTATTTTTTGAATAATTTACTATAGAAAAGGCAATCCCTGGGATATTTAAAATTTGTGACAGTAAAAAATTATTTTTTGAATAATTTACTATAGAAAAGGCAATCCCTGGCGCACTTAAAATTTGCGACAGTAGAAAATTATTTTTTGAATAATTTACTATAGAAAAGGCAATCCCTGGCGCAATTAAAATTTGCGACAGTTGAAAATTATTTTTTGAATAATTTACTATAGAAAAGGCAATCCCTGGCGTAATTAAATTTTGCGACAGTAGAAAATTAATTTGTGAAAAATTTACCTGGCGTAATTAAAATTTGCGACAGTAAAAAATTATTTTTTGAATAATTTACTATAGAAAAGTCAATCCCTCGGATATTTAAAATTTGCGACAGTAGAAAATTATTTTTTGAAAAGTTTACTATAGAAAAGGCAATCCCTGGCGCAATTAAAATTTGCGACAGTAGAAAATTATTTTTTGAATAATTTACTATAGAAAAGGCAATCCCTGGCGTAATTAAAATTTGCGACAGTAAAAAATTATTTTTTGAATAATTTACTATAGAAAAGGCAATCCCTGACGTATTTAAAATTTGCGACAGTATAAAATTATTTTTTGAAAAATTTACTATAGAAAAGGCAATCCCTGGCGTAACTAAAATTTGCGACAGTTGAAAATTATTTTTTGAATAATTTACTGTAGAAAAGGCAATCCCTGGCGCAATTAAAATTTGCGACAGTAGAACATTATTTTTTGAAAAATTTACTATAGAAAAGGCAATCCCTGGCGTAATTAAAACTTGCGACAGTAAAAAATTATATTTTGAATAATTTACTATAGAAAAGGCAATCCCTGGCGTAATTAAAATTTGCGACAGTATAAAATTATTTTTTGAATAATTTACTATAGAAAAGGCAATCCCTGGCGCACTTAAAATTTGCGACAGTAGAAAATTATTTTTTGAATAATTTACTATAGAAAAGGCAATCCCTGGGATATTTAAAATTTGCGACAGTTGAAAATTATTTTTTGAATAATTTACTATAGAAAAGGCAATCCCTGGCGTAATTAAAACTTGCGACAGTTGAAAATTATTTTTTGAATAATTTACTATAGAAAAGGCAATTCCTGGCGTAATTAAAATTTGCGACAGTAAAAAATTATTTTTTGAACAATTTACTATAGAAAAGGCAATCCCTGGCGTAATTAAAATTTGCGACAGTAGAAAATTATTTTTTGAATAATTTACTATAGAAAAGGCAATCCCTGGCGTAATTAAAATTTGCGACAGTAAAAAATTATTTTTTGAATAATTTACTATAGAAAAAGTAATCCCTGGCGTAATTAAAATTTGCGACAGTAGAAAATTATTTTTTGAATAATTTACTATAGAAAAGGCAATCCCTGACGTAATTAAAATTTGCGACAGTAGAAAATTATTTTTTGAATAATTTACTATAGAAAAGGCAATCCCTGGCGTATTTAAAATTTGCGACAGTATAAAATTATTTTTTGAATAATTTACTATAGAAAAGGCAATCCCTGGCGTAATTAAAATTTGCGACAGTAGAAAATTATTTTTTGAAAAATTTACTATAGAAAAGGCAATCCCTGGCGTAATTAAAATTTGCGACAGTAAAAAATTATTTTTTGAATAATTTACTATAGAAAAGGCAATCCCTGGCGTAATTAAAATTTGCGACAGTAAAAAATTATTTTTTGAATAATTTACTATAGAAAAGGCAATCCCTGGCGTTATTAAAATTTGCGACAGTAAAAAATTATTTTTTGAATAATTTACTATATAAAAGGCAATCCTGGCGCAATTACAATTTGCGACAGTTGAAAATTATTTTTTGAATAATTTACTATAGAAAAGGCAATCCCTGGCGTGTTTAAAATTTGCGACAGTAAAAAATTATTTTTTGCAAAATTTACTATAGAAAAGGCAATCCCTGGCGCACTTAAAATTTGCGACAGTATAAAATTATTTTTTGAATAATTTACTATAGAAAAGGCAATCCCTGGCGCACTTAAAATTTGCGACAGTAGAAAATTATTTTTTGAATAATTTACTATAGAAAAGGCAATCCCTGGGATATTTAAAATTTGCGACAGTTGAAAATTATTTTTTGAATAATTTACTATAGAAAAGGCAATCCCTGGCGTAATTAAAACTTGCGACAGTTGAAAATTATTTTTTGAATAATTTACTATTGAAAAGGCAATTCCTGGCGTAATTAAAATTTGCGACAGTAAAAAATTATTTTTTGAACAATTTACTATAGAAAAGGCAATCCCTGGCGTAATTAAAATTTGCGACAGTAGAAAATTATTTTTTGAATAATTTACTATAGAAAAGGCAATCCCTGGCGTAATTAAAATTTGCGACAGTAAAAAAATTATTTTTTGAATAATTTACTATAGAAAAAGTAATCCCTGTCGTAATTAAAATTTGCGACAGTAGAAAATTATTTTTTGAATAATTTACTATAGAAAAGGCAATCCCTGGCGTAATTAAAATTTGCGACAGTAGAAAATTATTTTTTGAATAATTTACTATAGAAAAGGCAATCACTGGCGTATTTAAAATTTGCGACAGTATAAAATTATTTTTTGAATAATTTACTATAGAAAAGGCAATCCCTGGCGTAATTAAAATTTGCGACAGTAGAAAATTATTTTTTGAAAAATTTCCTATAGAAAAGGCAATCCCTGGCGTAATTAAAATTTGCGACAGTAAAAAATTATTTTTTGAATAATTTACTATAGAAAAGGCAATCCCTGGCGTAATTAAAATTTGCGACAGTAAAAAATTATTTTTTGAATAATTTACTATAGAAAAGGCAATCCCTGGCGTAATTAAAATTTGCGACAGTAAAAAATTATTTTTTGAATAATTTACTATATAAAAGGCAATCCCTGGCGCAATTACAATTTGCGACAGTTGAAAATTATTTTTTGAATAATTTACTATAGAAAAGCCAATCCCTGGCGTATTTAAAATTTGCGACAGTAAAAAATTATTTTTTGCAAAATTTACTATAGAAAAGGCAATCCCTGGCGCACTTAAAATTTGCGATAGTAAAAAATTATTTTTTGAATAATTTACTATAGAAAAGGCAATCCCTGGCCCAATTAAAATTTGCGACAGTAGAAAATTATTTTTTGAATAATTTACTATAGAAAAGGCAATCCTTGGGATATTTAAAATTTGCGACAGTAAAAAATTATTTTTTGAATAATTTACTATAGAAAAGGCAATCCCTGGCGGATTTGAAATTTGCGACAGTAAAAAATTATTTTTTGAATAATTTACTATAGAAAAGGCAATCCCTGGCGTAATTAAAATTTGCGACAGTAGAAAATTATTTTTTGAATAATTTACTATAGAAAAGGCAATCCCTGGCGTATTTAAAATTTGCGACAGTAAAAAATTATTTTTTGAATAATTTACTATAGAAAAGGCAATCCCTGGCGCAATTAAAATTTGCGACAGTAAAAAATTATTTTTTGAATAATTTACTATAGAAAAGGCAATCCCTGGCGCAATTAAAATTTGCGATAGTAAAAAATTATTTTTTGAATAATTTACTATAGAAAAGGCAATCCCTGGCGCAATTAAAATTTGCGACAGTAAAAAATTATTTTTTGAATAATATACTATAGAAAAGGCAATCCCTGGGATATTTAAAATTTGCGACAGTAAAAAATTATTTTTTGAATAATTTTCTATATAAAAGGCAATCCCTGGCGGATTTGAAATTTGCGACAGTAAAAAATTATTTTTTGAATAATTTACTATAGAAAAGGCAATCCCTGGCGGACTTAAAATTTGCGACAGTAGAAAATTATTTTTTGAATAATTTACTATAGAAAAGGCAATCCCTGGGATATTTAAAATTTGCGACAGTTGAAAATTATTTTTTGAATAATTTACTATAGAAAAGGCAATCCCTGGCGTAATTAAAACTTGCGACAGTTGAAAATTATTTTTTGAATAATTTACTATAGAAAAGGCAATTCCTGGCGTAATTAAAATTTGCGACAGTAAAAAATTATTTTTTGAACAATTTACTATAGAAAAGGCAATCCCTGGCGTAATTAAAATTTGCGACAGTAGAAAATTATTTTTTGAATAATTTACTATAGAAAAGGCAATCCCTGCCGTAATTAAAATTTGCGACAGTAAAAAATTATTTTTTGAATGATTTACTATAGAAAAAGCAATCCCTGGCGTAATTAAAATTTGCGACAGTAGAAAATTATTTTTTGAATAATTTACTATAGAAAAGGCAATCCCTGGCGTAATTAAAATTTGCGACAGTAGAAAATTATTTTTTGAATAATTTACTATAGAAAAGGCAATACCTGGCGTATTTAAAATTTGCGACAGTATAAAATTATTTTTTGAATAATTTACTATAGAAAAGGCAATCCATGGCGTAATTAAAATTTGCGACAGTAGAAAATTATTTTTTGAAAAATTTACTATAGAAAAGCCAATCCCTGGCGTAATTAAAATTTGCGACAGTAAAAAATTATTTTTTGAATAATTTACTATAGAAAAGGCAATCCCTGGCGTAATTAAAATTTGCGACAGTAAAAAATTATTTTTTGAATAATTTACTATAGAAAAGGCAATCCCTGGCGTAATTAAAATTTGCGACAGTAAAAAATTATTTTTTGAATAATTTACTATATAAAAGGCAATCCCTGGCGCAATTACAATTTGCGACAGTTGAAAATTATTTTTTGAATAATTTACTATAGAAAAGGCAATCCCGGGCGTATTTAAAATTTGCGACAGAAAAAAATTATTTTTTGCAAAATTTACTATAGAAAAGGCAATCCCTGGCGCACTTAAAATTTGCGATAGTAAAAAATTATTTTGTGAGAAATTTACAATAGAAAAGGCAATCCCTGGCGCAATTAAAATTTGCGACAGTAAAAAATTATTTTTTGAATAATTTACTATAGAAAAGGCAATCCCTGGCGTAATTAAAATTTGCGACAGTAGAAAATTATTTTTTGAATTATTTACTATAGAAAACGCAAGCCCTGGGATATTTTAAATTTGCGACAGTAGAAAATTATTTTTTGAATAATTTACTATAGAAAAGGCAATCCCTGGCGCAATTAAAATTTGCGACAGTAAAAAATTATTATTTGAATAATTTACTACAGAAAAGGCAATCCCTGGCGCAATTAAAATTTGCGACAGTAAACAATTATTTTTTGAATAATTTACTGTAGAAAAGGCAATCCCTGGCGCACTTAAAATTTGCGACAGTAGAAAATTATTTTTTGAATAATTTACTATAGAAAAGGCAATCCCTGGGATATTTAAAATTTGCGACAGTTGAAAATTATTTTTTGAATAATTTACTATAGAAAAGGCAATCCCTGGCGTAATTAAAACTTGCGACAGTTGAAAATTATTTTTTGAATAATTTACTATAGAAAAGGCAATTCCTGGCGTAATTGAAATTTGCGACAGTAAAAAATTATTTTTTGAACAATTTACTATAGAAAAGGCAATCCCTGGCGTAATTAAAACTTGCGACAGTAAACAATTATTTTTTGAATAATTTACTGTAGAAAAGGCAATCCCTGGCGCACTTAAAATTTGCGACAGTAGAAAATTATTTTTTGAATAATTTACTATAGAAAAGGCAATGCCTGGGATATTTAAAATTTGCGACAGTTGAAAATTATTTTTTGAATAATTTACTAAAGAAAAGGTAATCCCTGGCGTATTTAAAATTTGCGACAGTATAAAATTATTTTTTGAATAATTTACTATAGAAAAGGCAATCCCTGGCGTAATTAAAATTTGCGACAGTAGAAAATTATTTTTTGAAAAATTTACTATAGAAAAGGCAATCCCTGGCGTAATTAAAATTTGCGACAGTAAAAAATTATTTTTTGAATAATTTACTATAGAAAAGGCAATCCCTGGCGTAATTAAAATTTGCGACAGTAAAAAATTATTTTTTGAATAATTTACTATAGAAAAGGCAATCCCTGGCGTAATTAAAATTTGCGACAGTAAAAAATTATTTTTTGAATAATTTACTATATAAAAGGCAATCCCTGGCGCAATTACAATTTGCGACAGTTGAAAATTATTTTTTGAATAATTTACTATAGAAAAGGCAATCCCTGGCGTATTTAAAATTTGCGACAGTAAAAAATTATTTTTTGCAAAATTTACTATAGAAAAGGCAATCCCTGGCACACTTAAAATTTGCGATAGTAAAGAATTATTTTTTGAAAAATTTACTATAGAAAAGGCAATCCCTGGCGCAATTAAAATTTGCGACAGTAGAAAATTGTTTTTTGAATAATTTACTATAAAAAAGGCAATCCTTGGGATATTTAAAATTTGCGACAGTAAAAAATTATTTTTTGAATAATTTACTATAGAAAAGGCAATCCCTGGCGGATTTGAAATTTGCGACAGTAAAAAATTATGTTTTGAATAATTTACTATAGAAAAGGCAATCCCTGGCGTAATTAAAATTTGCGACAGTAGAAAATTATTTTTTGAATAATTTACTATAGAAACGGCAATCCCTGGCGTATTTAAAATTTGCGACAGTAAAAAAATATTTTTTGAATAATTTACTATAGAAAAGGCAATCCCTGGCGCAATTAAAATTTGCGACAGTAAAAAATTATTTTTTGAATAATTTACTATAGAAAAGGCAATCCCTGGCGCAATTAAAATTTGCGATAGTAAAAAATTATTTTTTGAATAATTTACTATAGAAAAGGCAATCCCTGGCGCAATTAAAATTTGCGACAGTAAAAAATTATTTTTTGAATAATTTACTATAGAAAAGGCAATTCCTGGGATATTTAAAATTTGCGACAGTAAAAAATTATTTTTTGAATAATTTACTATAGAAAAGCCAATCCCTGGCGTAATTAAAATTTGCGACAGTAAAAAATTATTTTTTGAATAATTTACTATAGAAAAGGCAATCCTGGCGTAATTAAAATTTGCGATAGTAGAAAATTATTTTTTGAATAATTTACTATAGAAAAGGCAATCCCTGGCGTATTTAAAATTTGCGACAGTAAAAAATTATTTTTTGAATAATTTACTATAGAAAAGGCAATCCCTGGCGCAATTAAAATTTGCGACAGTAAAAAATTATTTTTTGAATAATTTACTATAGAAAAGGCAATCCCTGGCGCAATTAAAATTTGCGACAGTAAAATATTATTTTTTGAATAATTTACTATAGAAAAGGCAATCCCTGGCGTAATTAAAATTTGCGACAGTAGAAAATTATTTTTTGAATAATTTACTATAGAAAAGGCAATCCCTGGCGCAATTAGAATTTGCGACAGTAAAAAATAATTTTTTGAATAATTTACTATAAAAAGGCAATCCCTGGCGCAATTAAAATTTGCGACAGTAAAAAATTATTTTGTGAGAAATTTACTATAGAAAAGGCAATCCCTGGCGCAATTAAAATTTGCGACAGTAAAAAATTATTTTTTGAATAATTTACTATAGAAAAGGCAATCCCTGGCGTAATTAAAATTTGCGACAGTAGAAAATTATTTTTTGAAAAATTTACTATAGAAAAGGCAAGCCCTGGGATATTTAAAATTTGCGACAGTAGAAAATTATTTTTTGAATAATTTACTTTAGAAAAGGCAATTCCTGGCGTAATTAAAATTTGCGACAGTAGAAAATTATTTTTTGAATAATTTACTATAGAAAAGGCAATCCCTGGCGTATTTAAAATTTGCGACAGTAGAAAATTATTTTTTGAATAATTTACTATAGAAAAGGCAATCCCTGGCGTAATTAAAATTTGCGACAGTAAAAAATTATTTTTTGAAAAGTTTACTATAGAAAAGGCAAACCCTGGCGTAATTAAAATTTGCGACAGTAAAAAATTATTTTTTGAATAATTTACTATAGAAAAGGCAATCCCTGGCCTAATTAAAATTTGCGACAGTAAAAAATTATTTTTTGAATAATTTACTATAGAAAAGGCAATCCCTGGCGCAATTAAAATTTGCAACAGTAGAAAACTATTTTTTGAATAATTTACTATAGAAAAGGCAATCCCTGGCGTAATTAAAATTTGCGACAGTAAAAAATTATTCTTTGAATAATTTACTATAGAAAAGGCAATCCCTGGCGCAATTAAAATTTGCAACAGTAGAAAATTATTTTTTCAATAATTTACTATAGAAAAGGCAATCCCTGGCGTAATTAAAATTTGCGACAGTAAAAAATTATTTTTTGAATAATTTACTATAGAAAAGGCAATCCCTGGCGTAATTAAAATTTGCGACAGTAGAAAATTATTTTTTGAATAATTTACTATAGAAAAGGCAATCCCTGGCGTAATTAAAATTTGCGACAGTAAAAAATTATTTTTTGAATAATTTACTATAGAAAAGGCAATCCCTGGCGCAATTAAAATTTGCGACAGTAAAAAATTATTTTTTGAATAATTTACTATTGAAAAGGCAATCCCTGGCGTAATTAAAATTTGCGACAGTAAAAAATTATTTTTTGAAAAGTTTACTATAGAAAAGTCTATCCCTGGCGTAATTAAAATTTGCGACAGTAAAAATTATTTTTTGAATAATTTACTATAGAAAAGGCAATACCTGGCGTAATAAAAATTTGCGACAGTAAAAAATTATTTTTTGAAAAGTTTACTATAGAAAAGGCAATCCCTGGCGTAATTAAAATTTGCGACAGTAAAAAATTATTTTTTGAATAATTTACTATAGAAAAGGCAATCCCTGGCGTAATTAAAATTTGCGAGAGTATAAAATTATTTTTTGAATAATTTACTGTAGAAAAGGCAATCCCTGGCGCAATTAAAATTTGCAACAGTAGAAAATTATTTTTTGAATAATTTACTATAGAAAAGGCAATCCCTGGCGTAATTAAAATTTGCGACAGTAAAAAATTATTTTTTGAAAAGTTTACTATAGAAAAGGCAATCCCTGGCGTAATTAAAATTTGCGACAGTAAAAAATTATTTTTTGAATAATTTACTATAGAAAAGGCAATCCCTGGCGCAATTAAAATTTGCGAC
>CAWVNZ010001846.1:0-25000 GCA_963930735.1 Dioctria linearis | reverse complement strand
ATTGCCTTTTCTATAGTAAATTATTCAAAAAATAATTTTCTACTGTCGCAAATTTTAATTGCGCCAGGGATTGCCTTTTCTACAGTAAATTTTTCAAAAAATAATTTTATACTGTCGAAAATTTTAATTACGCCAAGGATTGCCTTTTCTATAGTAAATTTTTCAAAAAATTATTTTTTACTGTCGCAAATTTTAATTGCGCCAGGGATTGCCTATTCTATAGTAAACTTTTCAAAAAATAATTTTCTACTGTCGCAAATTTTAATTGCGCCAGGGATTGCCTTTTCTATAGTAAATTTCTCACAAAATAATTTTTTACTGTCGCAAATTTTAAGTGCGCCAGGGATTGCCTTTTCTATAGTAAATTATTCAAAAAATAGTTTTCTACTGTCGCAAATTTTAATTACGCCAGGGATTGCCTTTTCTATAGTAAATTATTCAAAAAATAATTTTTTACTGTCGCAAATTTTAATTGCGCCAGGGATTGCCTTTTCTATAGTAAACTTTTCAAAAAATAATTTTCTACTGTCGCAAATTTTAATTGCGCCAGGGATTGCCTTTTCTGTAGTAAATTTCTCACAAAATAATTTTTTACTGTCGCAAATTTGAATTGCGCCAGGGATTGCCTTTTCTATAGTAAATTATTCAAAAACTAATTTTCTACTGTCGCAAATTTTAAATATCCCAGGGATTGCCTTTTCTATAGTAAATTATTCAAAAAATAATTTTCTACTGTCGCAAATTTTAATTACGCCAGGGATTGCCTTTTCTATAGTAAATTATTCAAAAAATAATTTTATACTGTCGCAAATTTTAATTACGCCAGGGATTGCCTTTTCTATAGTAAATTTTGCAAAAAATAATTTTATACTGTCGCAAATTTTAATTACGCCAGGGATTGCCTTTTCTATAGTAAATTATTCAAAAAATAATTTTCTACTGTCGCAAATTTTAATTGCGCCAGGGATTGCCTTTTCTACAGTAAATTGTTCAAAAAATAATTTTTTACTGTCGCAAATCTTAATTGCGCCAGGGATTGCCTATTCTATAGTAAATTATTCAAAAAATAATTTTCTACTGTCGCAAATTTTATTTACGCCAGGGATTGCCTTTTCTATAGTAAATTTTGCAAAAAATAATTTTTTACTGTCGCAAATTTTAATTGCGCCAGGGATTGCCTTTTCTATAGTAAATTATTCAAAAAATAATTTTCTACTGTCGCACATTTTAATTGCGCCAGGGATTGCCTTTTCTACAGTAAATTTTTCAAAAAATAATTTTTTACTGTCGCAAATTTTAATTGCGCCAGGGATTGCCTTTTCTATAGTAAATTATTCAAAAAATAATTTTTTACTGTCGCAAATTTTAATTACGCCAGGGATTGCCTTTTCTATAGTAAATTATTCAAAAAATAATTTTCTACTGTCGCAAATTTTAATTGCGCCAGGGATTGCCTTTTCTATAGTAAATTATTCAAAAAATAATTTTCTACTGTCGCAAATTTTAATTGCGCCAGGGATTGCCTTTTCTACAGTAAATTTTTCAAAAAATAATTTTTTACTGTCGCAAATTTTAATTGCGCCAGGGATTGCCTTTTCTATAGTAAATTATTCAAAAAATAATTTTTTACTGTTGCAAATTTTAATTACGCCAGGGATTGCCTTTTCTATAGTAAATTATTCAAAAAATAATTTTCTACTGTCGCAAATTTTAATTGCGCCAGGGATTGCCTTTTCTACAGTAAATTTTTCAAAAAATAATTTTTTACTGTCGCAAATTTTAATTGCGCCAGGGATTGCCTTTTCTATAGTAAATTATTCAAAAAATAATTTTCTACTGTCGCAAATTTTAATTACGCCAGGGATTGCCTTTTCTATAGTAAATTATAAAAAAAATAATTTTCTACTGTCGCAAATTTTAAATATCCCAGGGATTGCCTTTTCTATAGTAAATTATTCAAAAAATAATTTTCAACTGTCGCAAATTTTAATTACGCCAGGGATTGCCTTTTCTATAGTAAATTATTCAAAAAATAATTTTCTACTGTTGCAAATTTTAATTACGCCAGGGATTGCCTTTTCTATAGTAAATTATTCAAAAAATAATTTTTTACTGTCGCAAATTTTAATTGGGCCAGGTATTGCCCTTTCTATAGTAAACTTTTCAAAAAATAATTTTCTACTGTCGCAAATTTTAATTGCGCCAGGGATTGCCTTTTCTATATTAAATTTCTCACAAAATAATTTTTTACTGTCGCAAATTTTAAGTGCACCAGGGATTGCCTTTTCTATAGTAAATTATTCAAAAAATAATTTTCTACTGTCGCAAATTTTAATTACGCCAGGGATTGCCTTTTCTATAGTAAATTATTCAAAAAATAATTTTTTACTGTCGCAAATTTTAATTGCGCCAGGGATTGCCTTTTCTATAGTAAACTTTTCAAAAAATAATTTTGTACTGTCGCAAATTTTAATTGCGCCAGGGATTGCCTTTTCTACAGTAAATTTCTCACAAAATAATTTTTTACTGTCGCAAATTTTAATTGCGCCAGGGATTGCCTTTTCTATAGTAAATTATTCAAAAAATAATTTTCAACTGTCGCAAATTTTAATTACGCCAGGGATTGCCTTTTCTATAGTAAATTATTCAAAAAATAATTTTTTACTGTCGCAAATTTTAAGTGCGCCAGGGATTGCCTTTTCTATAGTAAATTATTCAAAAAATAATTTTATACTGTCGCAAATTTTAATTACGCCAAGGATTGCCTTTTCTATAGTAAATTATTCAAAAAATAATTTTATACTGTCGCAAATTTTAATTACGCCAGGGATTGCCTTTTCTATAGTAAATTATTCAAAAAATAATTTTATACTGTCGCAAATTTTAATTGCGCCAGGGATTGCCTTTTCTATAGTAAATTATTCAAAAAATAATTTTCTACTGTCGCAAATTTTAATTACGCCAGGGATTGCCTTTTCTATAGTAAATTTTGCAAAAAATAATTTTTTACTGTCGCAAATTTTAATTGCGCCAGGGATTGCCTTTTCTATAGTTAATTTTGCAAAAAATAATTTTTTACTGTCGCAAATTTTAATTGCGCCAGGGATTGCCTTTTCTATAGTAAATTATTCAAAAAATAATTTTATACTGTCGCAAATTTTAATTGCGCCAGGGATTGCCTTTTCTATAGTAAATTTTGCAAAAAATAATTTTTTACTGTCGCAAATTTTAATTACGCCAGGGATTGCCTTTTCTATAGTAAATTATTCAAAAAATAATTTTTTACTGTCGCAAATTTTAATTACGCCAGGGATTGCCTTTTCTATAGTAAATTATTCAAAAAATAATTTTCTACTGTCGCAAATTTTAATTGCGCCAGGGATTGCCTTTTCTACAGTAAATTTTTCAAAAAATAATTTTTTACTGTCGCAAATTTTAAATATCCCAGGGATTGCCTTTTCTATAGTAAATTATTCAAAAAATAATTTTTTACTGTCGCAAATTTTAAGTGCGCCAGGTATTGCCTTTTCTATAGTAAACTTTTCAAAAAATTATTTTCTACTGTCGCAAATTTTAATTGCGCCAGGGATTGCCTTTTCTATAGTAAATTATTCAAAAAATATTTTTTTACTGTCGCAAATTTTAATTGCGCCAGGGATTGCCTTTTCTATAGTAAATTATTCAAAAAATAATTTTCTACTGTCGCAAATTTTAATTACGCCAGGGATTGCCTTTTCTATAGTAAATTATTCAAAAAATAATTTTCTACTGTCGCAAATTTTAAATATCCCAGGGATTGCCTTTTCTATAGTAAATTATTCAAAAAATAATTTTCTACTGTCGCAAATTTTAATTACGCCAGGGATTGCCTTTTCTATAGTAAATTATTCAAAAAATAATTTTATACTGTCGCAAATTTTAATTACGCCAGGGATTGCCTTTTTTATAGTAAATTATAAAAAAAATAATTTTCTACTGTCGCAAATTTTAAATATACCAGGGATTGCCTTTTCTATAGTAAATTATTCAAAAAATAATTTTCAATTGTCGCAAATTTTAATTTCGCCAGGGATTGCCTTTTCTATAGTAAATTATTCAAAAAATAATTTTCTACTGTTGCAAATTTTAATTACGCCAGGGATTGCCTTTTCTATAGTAAATTATTCAAAAAATAATTTTTTACTGTCGCAAATTTTAATTGCGCCAGGGATTGCCTTTTCTATAGTAAACTTTTCAAAAAATAATTTTCTACTGTCGCAAATTTTAATTGCGCCAGGGATTGCCTTTTCTATAGTAAATTTCTCACAAAATAATTTTTTACTGTCGCAAATTTTAAGTGCGCCAGGCATTGCCTTTTCAATAGTAAATTATTCAAAAAATAATTTTCTACTGTCGCAAATTTTAATTACGCCAGGGATTGCCTTTTCTATAGTAAATTATTCAAAAAAATAATTTTTTACTGTCGCAAATTTTAATTGCGCCAGGGATGGCCTTTTCTATAGTAAACTTTTCAAAAAATAATTTTGTACTGTCGCAAATTTTAATTGCGCCAGGGATTGCCTTTTCTACAGTAAATTTCTCACAAAATAATTTTTTACTGTCGCAAATTTTAATTGCGCCAGGGATTGCCTTTTCTATAGTAAATTTTGCAAAAAATAGTTTTTTACTGTCGCAAATTTTAATTACGCCAGGGATTGCCTTTTCTATAGTAAATTATTCAAAAAATAATTTTTTACTGTCGCAAATTTTAATTACGCCAGGGATTGCCTTTTCTATAGTAAATTATTCAAAAAATAATTTTCTACTGTCGCAAATTTTAATTGCGCCAGGGATTGCCTTTTCTACAGTAAATTTTTCAAAAAATAATTTTTTACTGTCGCAAATTTTAAATATCCCAGGCATTGCCTTTTCTATAGTAAATTATTCAAAAAATATTTTTTTACTGTCGCAAATTTTAAGTGCGCCAGGTATTGCCTTTTCTATAGTAAACTTTTCAAAAAATAATTTTCTACTGTCGCAAATTTTAATTGCGCCAGGGATTGCCTTTTCTATAGTAAATTATTCAAAAAATATTTTTTTACTGTCGCAAATTTTAATTGCGCCAGGGATTGCCTTTTCTATAGTAAATTATTCAAAAAATAATTTTCTACTGTCGCAAATTTTAATTACGCCAGGGATTGCCTTTTCTATAGTAAATTATTCAAAAAATAATTTTCTACTGTCGCAAATTTTAAATATCCCAGGGATTGCCTTTTCTATAGTAAATTATTCAAAAAATAATTTTCTACTGTCGCAAATTTTAATTACGCCAGGGATTGCCTTTTCTATAGTAAATTATTCAAAAAATAATTTTATACTGTCGCAAATTTTAATTACGCCAGGGATTGCCTTTTCTATAGTAAATTATAAAAAAAAATAATTTTCTACTGTCGCAAATTTTAAATATCCCAGGGATTGCCTTTTCTATAGTAAATTATTCAAAAAATAATTTTCAACTGTCGCAAATTTTAATTACGCCAGGGATTGCCTTTTCTATAGTAAATTATTCAAAAAATAATTTTCTACTGTTGCAAATTTTAATTACGCCAGGGATTGCCTTTTCTATAGTAAATTATTCAAAAAATAATTTTTTACTGTCGCAAATTTTAATTGCGCCAGGGATTGCCTTTTCTATAGTAAACTTTTCAAAAAATAATTTTCTACTGTCGCAAATTTTAATTGCGCCAGGGATTGCCTTTTCTATAGTAAATTTCTCACAAAATAATTTTTTACTGTCGCAAATTTTAAGTGCGCCAGGGATTGCCTTTTCTATAGTAAATTATTCAAAAAATAATTTTCTACTGTCGCAAATTTTAATTACGCCAGGGATTGCCTTTTCTATATTAAATTATTCAAAAAATAATTTTTTACTGTCGCAAATTTTAATTGCGCCAGGGATTGCCTTTTCTATAGTAAACTTTTCAAAAAATAATTTTGTACTGTCGCAAATTTTAATTGCGCCAGGGATTGCCTTTTCTACAGTAAATTTCTCACAAAATAATTTTTTACTGTCGCAAATTTTAATTGCGCCAGGGATTGCCTTTTCTATAGTAAATTATTCAAAAAATAATTTTCAACTCTCGCAAATTTTAATTACGCCAGGGATTGCCTTTTCTATAGTAAATTATTCAAAAAATAATTTTTTACTGTCGCAAATTTTAAGTGCGCCAGGGATTGCCTTTTCTATAGTAAATTATTCAAAAAATAATTTTATACTGTCGCAAATTTTAATTACGCCAAGGATTGCCTTTTCTATAGTAAATTATTCAAAAAATAATTTTATACTGTCGCAAATTTTAATTACGCCAGGGATTGCCTTTTCTATAGTAAATTATTCAAAAAATAATTTTATACTGTCGCAAATTTTAATTGCGCCAGGGATTGCCTTTTCTATAGTAAATTATTCAAAAAATAATTTTCTACTGTCGCAAATTTTAATTACGCCAGGGATTGCCTTTTCTATAGTAAATTATTCAAAAAATAATTTTTTACTGTCGCAAATTTTAATTACGCCAGGGATTGCCTTTTCTATAGTAAATTAATCAAAAAATAATTTTTTACTGTCGCAAATTTTAATTGCGCCAGGGATTGCCTTTTCTACAGTAAATTTTGCAAAAAATAATTTTTTACTGTCGCAAATTTTAATTGCGCCAGGGATTGCCTTTTCTATAGTTAATTTTGCAAAAAATAATTTTTTACTGTCGCAAATTTTAATTGCGCCAGGGATTGCCATTTCTATAGTAAATTATTCAAAAAATAATTTTATACTGTCGCAAATTTTAATTGCGCCAGGGATTGCCTTTTCTATAGTAGATTTTGCAAAAAATAATTTTTTACTGTCGCAAATTTTAATTACGCCAGGGATTGCCTTTTCTATAGTAAATTATTCAAAAAATTATTTTTTACTGTCGCAAATTTTAATTACGCCAGGGATTGCCTTTTCTATAGTAAATTATTCAAAAAATAATTTTCTACTGTCGCAAATTTTAATTGCGCCAGGGATTGCCTTTTCTACAGTAAATTTTTCAAAAAATAATTTTTTACTGTCGCAAATTTTAAATATCCCAGGGATTGCCTTTTCTATAGTAAATTATTCAAAAAATAATTTTTTACTGTCGCAAATTTTAAGTGCGCCAGGTATTGCCTTTTCTATAGTAAACTTTTCAAAAAATAATTTTCTACTGTCGCAAATTTTAATTGCGCCAGGGATTGCCTTTTCTATAGTAAATTATTCAAAAAATATTTTTTTACTGTCGCAAATTTTAATTGCGCCAGGGATTGCCTTTTCTATAGTAAATTATTCAAAAAATAATTTTCTACTGTCGCAAATTTTAATTACGCCAGGGATTGCCTTTTCTATAGTAAATTATTCAAAAAATAATTTTCTACTGTCGCAAATTTTAAATATCCCAGGGATTGCCTTTTCTATAGTAAATTATTCAAAAAATAATTTTCTACTGTCGCAAATTTTAATTACGCCAGGGATTGCCTTTTCTATAGTAAATTATTCAAAAAATAATTTTATACTGTCGCAAATTTTAATTACGCCAGGGATTGCCTTTTCTATAGTAAATTTTTCAAAAATTAATTTTATACTGTCGCAAATTTTAAGTGCGCCAGGGATTGCCTTTTCTATAGTAAATTATTCAAAAAATAATTTTATACTGTCGCAATTTTTAATTGCGCCAGGGATTGCCTTTTCCATAGTAAATTATTCAAAAAATAATTTTCTACTGTCGCAAATTTTAATTACGCCAGGGATTGCCTTTTCTATAGTAAATTTTGCAAAAAATAATTTTTTACTGTCGCAAATTTTAATTGCGCCAGGGATTGCCTTTTCTATAGTAAATTTTGCAAAAACTAATTTTTTACTGTCGCAAATTTTAATTGCGCCAGGGATTGCCTTTTCTATAGTAAATTTTGCAAAAAATAATTTTTTACTGTCGCAAATTTTAACTGCGCCAGGGATTGCCTTTTCTATAGTAAATTATTCAAAAAATAATTTTTTACTGTAGCAAATTTTAATTGCGCCAGGGATTGCCTTTTCTATAGTAAAATTTGCAAAAAATAATTTTTTACTGTCGCAAATTTTAATTGCGGCAGGGATTGCCTTTTCTATAGTAAATTTTGCAAAAAATAATTTTTTACTGTCGCAATTTTTAATTGCGCCAGGGATTGCCTTTTCTATAGTAAATTATTCAAAAAATAATTTTCTACTGTCGCAAATTTTAATTGGGCCAGGGATTGCCTTTTCTACAGTAAATTTTTCAAAAAATAATTTTTTACTGTCGCAAATTTTAATTGCGCCAGGGATTGCCTTTTCTATAGTAAATTATTCAAAAAATAATTTTTTACTGTCGCAAATTTTAATTACGCCAGGGATTGCCTTTTCTATAGTAAATTATTCAAAAAATAATTTTCTACTGTCGCAAATTTTAATTACGCCAGGGATTGCCTTTTCTATAGTAAATTATTCAAAAATAATTTTTTACTGTCGCAAATTTTAAATAAACCAGGGATTGCCTTTTCTATAGTAAATTATTCAAAAAATATTTTTTTACTGTCGCAAATTTTAAGTGCGCCAGGGATTGCCTTTTCTATAGTAAACTTTTCAAAAAATAATTTTTTACTGTCGCAAATTTTAATTGCGCCAGGGATTGCCTTTTCTATAGTAAATTATTCAAAAAATAATTTTCTACTGTCGCAAATTTTAAATATCCCAGGGATTGCCTTTTCTATAGTAAACATTTCAAAAAATAATTTTCTACTGTCGCATATTTTAATTACGCCAGGGATTGCCTTTTCTATAGTAAATTTTGCAAAAAATAATTTTTTACTATCGCAAATTTTAATTGCGCCAGGGATTGCCTTTTCTATAGTAAATTTTCCAAAAAATAATTTTTTACTGTCGCAAATTTTAATTGCGCCAGGGATTGCCTTTTCTATAGTAAATTATTCAAAAAATAATTTTCTATTGTCGCAAATTTTAATTACGCCAGGGATTGACTTTTCTATAGTAAATTATTCAAAAAATAATTTTCTACTGTCGCAAATTTTAAGTGCGCCAGGGATTGCCTTTTCTATAGTAAATTATTCAAAAAATAATTTTTTACTGTCGCAAATTTTAAATATCCCAGGGATTGCCTTTTCTATAGTAAATTTCTCACAAATTAATTTTTTACTGTCGCAAATTTTAATTGCGCCAGGGATTGCCTTTTCTATAGTAAACTTTTCAAAAAATAATTTTCTACTGTCGCAAATTTTAATTACTCCAGGGATTGCCTTTTCTATAGTAAATTATTCAAAAAATAATTTTATACTGTCGCAAATTTTAATTACGCCAGGGATTGCCTTTCTATAGTAAATTATTCAAAAAATAATTTTATACTGTCGCAAATTTTAAGTGCGCCACGGATTGCCTTTTCTATAGTAAATTATTCAAAAAATAATTTTATACTGTCGCAAATTTTAATTACGCCAGGGATTGCCTTTTCTATAGTAAATTATTCAAAAAATAATTTTTTACTGTCGTAAATTTTAATTGCGCCAGGAATTGCCTTTTCTATAGTAAATTTTTCAAAAAATAATTTTTTACTGTCGCAAATTTTAATTGCGCCAGGGATTGCCTTTTCTATAGTAAATTATTCAAAAAATAATTTTCTACTGTCGCAAATTTTAATTACGCCAGGGATTGCCTTTTCTATAGTAAATTATTCAAAAAATAATTTTTTACTGTCGAAAATTTTAAATAACCCAGGGATTGCCTTTTCTATAGTAAATTATTCAAAAAATATTTTTTTACTGTCGCAAATTTTAAGTGCGCCAGGGATTGCCTTTTCTATAGTAAACTTTTCAAAAAATAATTTTTCACTGTCGCAAATTTTAATTGCGCCAGGGATTGCCTTTTCTATAGTAAATTATTCAAAAAATAATTTTCTACTGTCGCAAATTTTAAATATCCCAGGGATTGCATTTTCTATGGTAAACATTTCAAAAAATAATTTTCTACTGTCGCAAATTTTAATTACGCCAGGGATTGCCTTTTCTATAGTAAATTTTGCAAAAAATAATTTTTTACAATCGCAAATTTTAATTGCGCCAGGGATTGCCTTTTCTATAGTAAATTTTGCAAAAAATAATTTTTTACTGTCGCAAATTTTAATTGCGCCAGGGATTGCCTTTTCTATAGTAAATTATTCAAAAAATAATTTTCTACTGTCGCAAATTTTAATTACGCCAGGGATTGACTTTCCTATAGTAAATTATTCAAAAAATAATTTTCTACTGTCGCAAATTTTAAGTGCGCCAGGGATTGCCTTTTCTATAGTAAATTATTCAAAAAATAAGTTTTTACTGTCGCAAATTTTAAATATCCCAGGGATTGCCTTTTCTATAGTAAATTTCTCACAAATTAATTTTTTACTGTCGCAAATTTTAATTGCGCCAGGGATTGCCTTTTCTATAGTAAACTTTTCCAAAAATAATTTTCTACTGTCGCAAATTTTAATTACGCCAGGGATTGCCTTTTCTATAGTAAATTATTCAAAAAATAATTTTATACTGTCGCAAATTTTAATTGCGCCAGGGATTGCCTTTTCTACAGTAAATTATTCAAAAAAAAATGTTCTGCTGTCGCAAATTTTAATTACGCCAGGGATTGCCTTTTATATAGTAAATTTTTCAAAAATTAATATTATACTGTCGCAAATTTTAAATACGCCAGGGATTGCCTTTTCTATAGTAAATTATTCAAAAAATAATTTTATACTGTCGCAAATTTTAATTGCGCCAGGGATTGCCTTTTCTACAGTAAATTTTTCAAAAAATAATTTTATACTGTCGCAAATTTTAATTACCCCAGGGATTGCCTTTTCTATAGTAAATATTGCAAAAAATAATTTTTTACTGTCGCAAATTTTAATTGCGCCAGGGATTGCCTTTTCTATAGTAAATTATTCAAAAAATAATTTTTTATTGTCGCAAATTTTAATTGCGCCAGGGATTGCCTTTTCTATGGTAAATTATTCAAAAAATAATTTTCTACTGTCGCAAATTTTAATTACGCCAGGAATTGCCTTTTCTATAGTAAATTTTGCAAAAAATAATTTTTTACTGTCGCAAATTTTAATTGCGCCAGGGATTGCCTTTTCTATAGTAAATTATTCAAAAAATAATTTTTTACTGTCGCAAATTTTAATTGCGACAGGGATTGCCTTTTCTATAGTAAATTATTCAAAAAATAATTTTCTACTGTCGCAAATTTTAATTACGGCAGGGATTGCCTTTTCTATAGTAAATTATTCAAAAAATAATTTTTTACTGTCGCAAATTTTAATTGCGCCAGGGATTGCCTTTTCTATAGTAAATTATTCAAAAAATAATTTTCAACTGTCGCAAATTTTAATTACGCCAGGGATTGCCTTTTCTATAGTCAATTATTCAAAAAATAATTTTTTACTATCGCAAGTTTTAATTGCGCCAGGGATTGCCTTTTCTACAGTAAATTATTCAAAAAAAAATGTTCTACTGTCGCAAATTTTAATTACGCCAGGGATTGCCTTTTATATAGTAAATTTTTCAAAAATTAATTTTATATTGTCGCAAATTTTAAGTGCGCCAGGGATTGCCTTTTCTATAGTAAATTATTCAAAAAATAATTTTTTACTGTCGCAAATTTTAATTGCGCCAGGGATTGCCTTTTCTATAGTAAATTATTCAAAAAATAATTTTCAACTGTCGCAAATTTTAATTACGCCAGGGATTGCCTTTTCTATAGTCAATTATTCAAAAAATAATTTTTTACTATCGCAAGTTTTAATTGCGCCGGGGATTGCCTTTTCTACAGTAAATTATTCAAAAAAAAATGTTCTACTGTCGCAAATTTTAATTACGCCAGGGATTGCCTTTTATATAGTAAATTTTTCAAAAATTAATTTTATATTGTCGCAAATTTTAAATACGCCAGGGATTGCCTTTTCTATAGTAAATTATTCAAAAAATAATTTTCTACTGTCGCAAATTTTAATTACGCCAGGGATTGCCTTTTCTATAGTAAATTATTCAAAAAATAATTTTTTACTGTCGCAAGTTTTAATTACGCCAGGGATTGCCTTTTCTATAGTAAATTTTTCAAAAAATTATTTTTTACTGTCGCAAATTTTAAATATCCCAGGGATTGCCTTTTCTATAATAAATTTCTCACAAATTAATTTTTTACTGTCGCAAATTTTAATTGCGCCAGGGATTGCCTTTTCTATAGTAAACTTTTCAAAAAATAATTTTCTACTGTCGCAAATTTTAATTACGCCAGGGATTGCCTTTTCCATAGTAAATTATTCAAAAAATAATTTTATACTGTCGCAAATTTTAATTGCGCCAGGGATTGCCTTTTCTACAGTAAATTATTCAAAAAAAAATGTTCTGCTGTCGCAAATTTTAATTACGCCAGGGATTGCCTTTTATATAGTAAATTTTTCAAAAATTAATTTTATACTGTCGCAAATTTTAAATACGCCAGGGATTGCCTTTTCTATAGTAAATTATTCAAAAAATAATTTTTTACTGTCGCAAATTTTAAATACGCCAGGGATTGCCTTTTCTATAGTAAATTATTCAAAAAATAATTTTTTACTGTCGCAAATTTTAATTGCGACAGGGATTGCCTTTTCTATAGTAAATTATTCAAAAAATAATTTTATACTGTCGCAAATTTTAATTACGCCAGTGATTGCCTTTTCTACAGTAAATTTTTCAAAAAATAATTTTCTACTGTCGCAAATTTTAATTACGCCAGGGATTGCCTTTTCTATAGTAAATATTGCAAAAAATAATTTTTTACTGTCGCAAATTTTAATTGCGCCAGGGATTGCCTTTTCTATAGTAAATTATTCAAAAAATAATTTTTTATTGTCGCAAATTTTAATTGCGCCAGGGATTGCCTTTTCTATAGTAAATTATTCAAAAAATAATTTTCTACTGTCGCAAATTTTAATACGCCAGGAATTGCCTTTTCTATAGTAAATTTTGCAAAAAATAATTTTTTACTGTCGCAAATTTTAATTGCGCCAGGGATTGCCTTTTCTA
Organism: Dioctria linearis; assembly: GCA_963930735.1. NCBI lineage: Eukaryota > Metazoa > Arthropoda > Insecta > Diptera > Asilidae > Dioctria > Dioctria linearis. Next base: position 11,878 of record CAWVNZ010001846.1, on the reverse strand, counting down.
TAGTAAATTATTCAAAAAATAATTTTTTAGTGTCGCAAATTTTAATTGCGACAGGGATTGCCTTTTCTATAGTAAATTATTCAAAAAATAATTTTCTACTGTCGCAAATTTTAATTACGCCAGGGATTGCCTTTTCTATAGTAAATTATTCAAAAAATAATTTTTTACTGTCGCAAATTTTAATTGCGCCAGGGATTGCCGTTTCTATAGTAAATTATTCAAAAAATAATTTTCAACTGTCGCAAATTTTAATTACGCCAGGGATTGCCTTTTCTATAGTCGATTATTCAAAAAATAATTTTTTACTATCGCAAGTTTTAATTGCGCCAGGGATTGCCTTTTCTACAGTAAATTATTCAAAAAAAAATGTTCTACTGTCGCAAATTTTAATTACGCCAGTGATTGCCTTTTATATAGTAAATTTTTCAAAAATTAATTTTATATTGTCGCAAATTTTAAGTGCGCCAGGGATTGCCTTTTCTATAATAAATTATTCAAAAAATAATTTTTTACTGTCGCAAATTTTAATTGCGCCAGGGATTGCCTTTTCTATAGTAAATTATTCAAAAAATAATTTTCAACTGTTGCAAATTTTAATTAAGCCAGGGATTGCCTTTTCTATAGTCAATTATTCAAAAAATAATTTTTTACTATCGCAAGTTTTAATTGCGCCAGGGATTGCCTTTTCTACAGTAAATTATTCAAAAAAAAATGTTCTACTGTCGCAAATTTTAATTACGCCAGGGATTGCCTTTTATATAGTAAATTTTTCAAAAATTAATTTTATATTGTCGCAAATTTTAAATACGCCAGGGATTGCCTTTTCTATAGTAAATTATTCAAAAAATAATTTTCTACTGTCGCAAATTTTAATTACGCCAGGGATTGCCTTTTCTATAGTAAATTATTCAAAAAATAATTTTTTACTGTCGCAAGTTTTAATTACGCCAGGGATTGCCTTTTCTATAGTAAATTTTTCAAAAAATAATTTTTTACTGTCGCAAATTTAAAATATCCCAGGGATTGCCTTTTCTATAGTAAATTATTCAAAAAATAATTTTTTACTGTCGCAAATTTTAAGTGCGCCTGGGATTGCCTTTTCTATAGTAAACTTTTCAAAAAATAATTTTCTACTGTCGCAAATTTTAATTGCGCCAGGGATTGCCTTTTCTATAGTAAATTATTCAAAAAATAATTTTTTACTGTCGCAAATTTTAATTGCGCCAGGGATTGCCTTTTCTATAGTAAATTATTCAAAAAATAATTTTCTACTGTCGCAAATTTTAATTACGCCAGGGATTGCCTTTTCTATAGTAAATTATTCAAAAAATAATTTTATACTGTCGCAAATTTTAATTCCGCCAGGGATTGCCTTTTCTATAGTAAATTATTCAAAAAATAATTTTTTACTGTCGCAAATTTTAAGTGCGCCAGGGATTGCCTTTTCTATAGTAAATTATTCAAAAAATAATTTTTTACTGTCGCAAATTTTAATTGCGCCAGGGATTGCCTTTTCTATAGTAAATTATTCAAAAAATAATTTTCAACTGTCGCAAATTTTAATTACGCCAGGGATTGCCTTTTCTATAGTCAATTATTCAAAAAATAATTTTTTACTATCGCAAGTTTTAATTGCGCCAGGGATTGCCTTTTCTACAGTAAATTTTTCAAAAAATAATTTTTTACTGTCGCAAATTTAAAATATCCCAGGGATTGCCTTTTCTATAGTAAATTATTCAAAAAATAATTTTTTACTGTCGCAAATTTTAAGTGCGCCAGGGATTGCCTTTTCTATAGTAAACTTTTCAAAAAATAATTTTCTACTGTCGCAAATTTTAATTGCGCCAGGGATTGCCTTTTCTATAGTAAATTATTCAAAAAATAATTTTTTACTGTCGCAAATTTTAATTGCGCCAGGGATTGCCTTTTCTATAGTAAATTATTCAAAAAATAATTTTCTACTGTCGCAAATTTTAATTACGCCAGGGATTGCCTTTTCTATAGTAAATTATTCAAAAAATAATTTTATACTGTCGCAAATTTTAATTCCGCCAGGGATTGCCTTTTCTATAGTAAATTATTCAAAAAATAATTTTTTACTGTCGCAAATTTTAAGTGCGCCAGGGATTGCCTTTTCTATAGTAAATTATTCAAAAAATAATTTTTTACTGTCGCAAATTTTAAATACGCCAGGGATTGCCTTTTCTATAGTAAATCATTCAAAAAATAATTTTCTACTGTCGCAAATTTTAATTACGCCAGGGATTGCCTTTTCTATAGTAAATTATTCAAAAAATAATTTTCAACTGTCGCAAATTTTAATTACGCCAGGGATTGCCTTTTCTATAGTAAATTATTCAAAAAATATTTTTCTACTGTCGCAAATTTTCATTGCGCCATGGATTGCCTTTTCTATAGTAAATTATTCAAAAAATAATTTTCTACTGTCGCAAATTTAATTGCGCCAGGGATTGCCTTTTCTATAGTTAACTTTTCAAAAAATAATTTTCTACTGTCGCAAATTTTAATTGCGCCCGGGATTGCCTTTTCTATAGTAAATGTCTCACAAAATAATTTTTTACTGTTGCAAAATTTAATTGCGCCAGGGATTGCCTTTTCTATAGTAAATTATTCAAAAAATAATTTTATACTGTCGCAAATTTTAATTGAGCCAGGGGTTGCCTTTTCTATAGTAAATTATTCAAAAAATAATTTTTTACTGTCGCAAATTTTAAGTGCGCCAGGGATTGCCTTTTCTATAGTAAATTATTCAAAAAATAATTTTTTACTGTCGCAAATTTTAATTGCGCCAGGGATTGCCTTTTCTACAGTAAATTTTTCAAAAAATAATTTTTTACTGTCGCAAATTTTAATTGCGCCAGGGATTGCCTTTTCTATAGTAAATTATTCAAAAAATAATTTTCTACTGTCGCAAATTTTAATTACGCCAGGGATTGCCTTTTCTATAGTAAATTATTCAAAAAATAATTTTCTTCTCTCGCAAATTTTAAATATCCCAGGGATTGCCTTTTCTATAGTAAATTATTCAAAAAATAATTTTCTACGGTCGAAAATTTTAATTTCGCCAGGGATTGCCTTTTCTATAGTAAATTTTGCAAAAAATAATTTTTTACTGTCGCAAATTTTAATTGCGCCAGGGATTGCCTTTTCTATAGTAAATTATTCAAAAAATAATTTTTTACTGTCGCAAATTTTAATTGCGCCAGGGATTGCCTTTTCTACAGTAAATTTTTCAAAAAATAATTTTTTACTGTCGCAAATTTTAATTGCGCCAGGGATTGCCTTTTCTATAGTAAATTATTCAAAAAATAATTTTCTACTGTCGCAAATTTTAATTACGCCAGGGATTGAATTTTCTATAGTAAATTATTCAAAAAATAATTTTTTACTGTCGCAAATTTTAATTGCGCCAGGGATTGCCTTTTCTATAGTAAATTATTCAAAAAATAATTTTATACTGTCGCAAATTTTAATTGCGCAAGGGATTGCCTTTTCTATTGTAAACTTTTCAAAAAATAATTTTCTACTGTCGCAAATTTTAATTGCGCCAGGGATTGCCTTTTCTATAGTAAATTTCTCACAAAATAATTTTTTGCTGTCGCAAATTTTAATTGCGCCAGGGATTGCCTTTTCTATAGTAAATTATTCAAAAAATAATTTTCTACTGTCGCAAATTTTAAATATCCCAGGGATTGCCTTTTCTATAGTAAACTTTTCAAAAAATAATTTTCTACTGTCGCAAATTTTAATTACGCCAGGGATTGCCTTTTCTATAGTAAATTTTGCAAAAAATAATTTTTTACTATCGCAAATTTTAATTGCGCCAGGGATTGCCTTTTCTATAGTAAATTTTGCAAAAAATAATTTTTTACTGTCGCAAATTTTAATTGCGCCAGGGATTGCCTTTTCTATAGTAAATTATTCAAAAAATAATTTTCAACTGTCGCAAATTTTAATTACGCCAGGGATTGCCTTTTCTATAGTAAATTATTCAAAAAATAATTTTCTGCTGTCGCAAATTTTAAGTGCGCCAGGGATTGCCTATTCTATAGTAAATTATTCAAAAAATAATTTTTTACTGTCGCAAATTTTAAATATCCCAAGGATTACCTTTTCTATAGTAAATTTCTCACAAATTAATTTTTTACTGTCGCAAATTTTAATTGCGCCAGGGATTGCCTTTTCTATAGTAAAGTTTTCAAAAAATAATTTTCTACTGTCGCAAATTTTAATTACGCCAGGGATTGCCTTTTCTATAGTAAATTATTCAAAAAATAATTTTATACTGTCGCAAATTTTAATTATGCCAGGGATTGCCTTTTCTATAGTAAATTATTCAAAAAATAATTTTATACTGTCGCAAATTTTAAGTGCGCCAGGGATTTCCTTTTCTATAGTAAATTATTCAAAAAATAATTTTATACTGTCGCAAATTTTAATTACGCCAGGGATTGCCTTTTCTATAGTAAATTATTCAAAAAATAATTTTTTACTGTCGCAAATTTTAATTGCGCCAGGGATTGCCTTTTCTATAGTAAACTTTTCAAAAAATAATTTTCTACTGTCGCAAATTTTAATTGCGCCAGGGATTGCCTTTTCTATAGTAAATTTCTCACAAAATAATTTTTTACTGTCGCAAATTTTAATTGCGCCAGGGATTGCCTTTTCTATAGTAAATTTTGCAAAAAATAATTTTTTACTGTCGCAAATTTTAATTGCGCCAGGGATTGCCTTTTCTATAGTAAATTATTCAAAAAATAATTTTCTACTGTCGCAAATTTTAATTGCGCCAGGGATTGCCTTTTCTACAGTAAATTTTTCAAAAAATAATTTTATACTGTCGAAAATTTTAATTACGCCAGGGATTGCCTTTTCTATAGTAAATTTTTCAAAAAATTATTTTTTACTGTCGCAAATTTTAATTGCGCCAGGGATTGCCTTTTCTATAGTAAACTTTTCAAAAAATAATTTTCTACTGTCGCAAATTTTAATTGCGCCAGGGATTGCCTATTCTATAGTAAATTTCTCACAAAATAATTTTTTACTGTCGCAAATTTTAAGTGCGCCAGGGATTGCCTTTTCTATAGTAAATTATTCAAAAAATAATTTTCTACTGTCGCAAATTTTAATTACGCCAGGGATTGCCTTTTCTATAGTAAATTATTCAAAAAATAATTTTTTACTGTCGCAAATTTTAATTGCGCCAGGGATTGCCTTTTCTATAGTAAACTTTTCAAAAAATAATTTTCTACTGTCGCAAATTTTAATTGCGCCAGGGATTGCCTTTTCTATAGTAAATTTCTCACAAAATAATTTTTTACTGTCGCAAATTTGAATTGCGCCAGGGATTGCCTTTTCTATAGTAAATTATTCAAAAAATAATTTTCTACTGTCGCAAATTTTAAATATCCCAGGGATTGCCTTTTCTATAGTAAATTATTCAAAAAATAATTTTCTACTGTCGCAAATTTTAATTACGCCAAGGATTGCCTTTTCTATAGTAAATTATTTAAAAAATAATTTTATACTGTCGCAAATTTTAATTACGCCAGGGATTGCCTTTTCTATAGTAAATTATTCAAAAAATAATTTTCTACTGTCGCAAATTTTAATTGCGCCAGGGATTGCCTTTTCTACAGTAAATTGTTCAAAAAATAATTTTTTACTGTCGCAAATTTTAATTGCGCCAGGGATTGCCTTTTCTACAGTAAATTTTTCAAAAAATAATTTTTTACTGTCGCAAAATTTAATTGCGCCAGGGATTGCCTTTTCTATAGTAAATTATTCAAAAAATAATTTTCTACTGTCGCACATTTTAATTGCGCCAGGGATTGCCTTTTCTACAGTAAATTTTTCAAAAAATAATTTTTTACTGTCGCAAATTTTATTTACGCCAGGGATTGCCTTTTCTATAGTAAATTTTGCAAAAAATAATTTTTTACTGTCGCAAATTTTAATTGCGCCAGGGATTGCCTTTTCTATAGTAAATTATTCAAAAAATAATTTTCTACTGTCGCACATTTTAATTGCGCCAGGGATTGCCTTTTCTACAGTAAATTATTCAAAAAATAATTTTCTACTGTCGCAAATTTTATTTACGCCAGGGATTGCCTTTTCTATAGTAAATTTTGCAAAAAATAATTTTTTACTGTCGCAAATTTTAATTGCGCCAGGGATTGCCTTTTCTATAGTAAATTATTCAAAAAATAATTTTCTACTGTCGCACATTTTAATTGCGCCAGGGATTGCCTTTTCTACAGTAAATTTTTCAAAAAATAATTTTTTACTGTCGCAAATTTTAATTGCGCCAGGGATTGCCTTTTCTATAGTAAATTATTCAAAAAATAATTTTTTAATGTCGCAAATTTTAATTACGCCAGGGATTGCCTTTTCTATAGTAAATTATTCAAAAAATAATTTTCTACTGTCGCAAATTTTAATTGCGCCAGGGATTGCCTTTTCTACAGTAAATTTTTCAAAAAATAATTTTTTAATTTCGCAAATTTTAATTGCGCCAGGGATTGCCTTTTCTATAGTAAATTATTCAAAAAATAATTTTCTACTGTCGCAAATTTTAATTACGCCAGGGATTGCCTTTTCTATAGTAAATTTTGCAAAAAAATAATTTTTTACTGTCGCAAATTTTAATTGCGCCAGGGATTGCCTTTTCTATAGTAAATTATTCAAAAAATAATTTTCTACTGTCGCAAATTTTAATTGCGCCAGGGATTGCCTTTTCTACAGTAAATTTTTCAAAAAATAATTTTTTACTGTCGCAAATTTTAATTGCGCCAGGGATTGCCTTTTCTATAGTAAATTATTCAAAAAATAATTTTTTACTGTCGCAAATTTTAATTACGCCAGGGATTGCCTTTTCTATAGTAAATTATTCAAAAAATAATTTTCTACTGTCGCAAATTTTAATTGCGCCAGGGATTGCCTTTTCTACAGTAAATTTTTCAAAAAATAATTTTTTACTGTCGCAAATTTTAACTGCGCCAGGGATTGCCTTTTCTATAGTAAATTATTCAAAAAATAATTTTCTACTGTCGCAAATTTTAATTACGCCAGGGATTGCCTTTTCTATAGTAAATTATAAAAAAAATAATTTTCTACTGTCGCAAATTTTAAATATCCCAGGGATTGCCTTTTCTATAGTAAATTATTCAAAAAATAATTTTCAACTGTCGCAAATTTTAATTACGCCAGGGATTGCCTTTTCTATAGTAAATTATTCAAAAAATAATTTTCTACTGTTGCAAATTTTAATTACGCCAGGGATTGCCTTTTCTATAGTAAATTATTCAAAAAATAATTTTTTACTGTCGCAAATTTTAATTGCGCCAGGGATTGCCTTTTCTATAGTAAACTTTTCAAAAAATAATTTTCTACTGTCGCAAATTTTAATTGCGCCAGGGATTGCCTTTTCTATAGCAAATTTCTCACAAAATAATTTTTTACTGTCGCAAATTTTAAGTGCGCCAGGGATTGCCTTTTCTATAGTAAATTATTCAAAAAATAATTTTCTACTGTCGCAAATTTTAATTACGCCAGGGATTGCCTTTTCTATAGTAAATTATTCAAAAAATAATTTTTTACTGTCGCAAATTTTAATTGCGCCAGGGATTGCCTTTTCTATAGTAAACTTTTCAAAAAATAATTTTCTACTGTCGCAAATTTTAATTGCGCCAGGGATTGCCTTTTCTACAGTAAATTCCTCACAAAATAATTTTTTACTGTCGCAAATTTCAATTGCGCCAGGGATTGCCTTTTCTATAGTAAATTATTCAAAAAATAATTTTCAACTGTCGCAAATTTTAATTACGCCAGGGATTGCCTTTTCTATAGTAAATTATTCAAAAAATAATTTTTTACTGTCGCAAATTTTAAGTGCGCCAGGGATTGCCTTTTCTATAGTAAATTATTCAAAAAATGATTTTATACTGTCGCAAATTTTAATAACGCCAAGGATTGCCTTTTCTATAGTAAATTATTCAAAAAATAATTTTATACTGTCGCAAATTTTAATTACGCCAGGGATTGCCTTTTCTATAGTAAATTATTCAAAAAATAATTTTATACTGTCGCAAATTTTAATTGCGCCAGGGATTGCCTTTTCTATAGTAAATTATTCAAAAAATAATTTTCTACTGTCGCAAATTTTAATTACGCCAGGGATTGCCTTTTCTATAGTAAATTTTGCAAAAAATAATTTTTTACTGTCGCAAATTTTAATTGCGCCAGGGATTGCCTTTTCTATAGTTAATTTTGCAAAAAATAATTTTTTACTGTCGCAAATTTTAATTACGCCAGGGATTGCCTTTTCTATAGTAAATTATTCAAAAAATAATTTTCTACTGTCGCAAATTTTAATTGCGCCAGGGATTGCCTTTTCTACAGTAAATTTTTCAAAAAATAATTTTTTACTTTCGCAAATTTTAATTGCGCCAGGGATTGCCTTTTCTATAGTAAATTATTCAAAAAATAATTTTCTACTGTCGCAAATTTTAATTACGCCAGGGATTGCCTTTTCTATAGTAAATTTTGCAAAAAAATAATTTTTTACTGTCGCAAATTTTAATTGCGCCAGGGATTGCCTTTTCTATAGTAAATTATTCAAAAAATAATTTTCTACTGTCGCAAATTTTAATTGCGCCAGGGATTGCCTTTTCTACAGTAAATTTTTCAAAAAATAATTTTTTACTGTCGCAAATTTTAATTGCGCCAGGGATTGCCTTTTCTATAGTAAATTATTCAAAAAATAATTTTTTACTGTTGCAAATTTTAATTACGCCAGGGATTGCCTTTTCTATAGTAAATTATTCAAAAAATAATTTTCTACTGTTGCAAATTTTAATTGCGCCAGGGATTGCCTTTTCTACAGTAAATTTTTCAAAAAATAATTTTTTACTGTCGCAAATTTTAATTGCGCCAGGGATTGCCTTTTCTATAGTAAATTATTCAAAAAATAATTTTCTACTGTCGCAAATTTTAATTGCGCCAGGGATTGCCTTTTCTATAGTAAATTTCTCACAAAATAATTTTTTACTGTCGCAAATTTGAATTGCGCCAGGGATTGCCTTTTCTATAGTAAATTATTCAAAAAATAATTTTCTACTGTCGCAAATTTTAAATATCCCAGGGATTGCCTTTTCTATAGTAAATTATTCAAAAAATAATTTTCTACTGTCGCAAATTTTAATTACGCCAAGGATTGCCTTTTCTATAGTAAATTATTTAAAAAATAATTTTATACTGTCGCAAATTTTAATTACGCCAGGGATTACCTTTTCTATAGTAAATTATTCAAAAAATAATTTTCTACTGTCGCAAATTTTAATTGCGCCAGGGATTGCCTTTTCTACAGTAAATTGTTCAAAAAATAATTTTTTACTGTCGCAAATTTTAATTGCGCCAGGGATTGCCTATTCTATAGTAAATTATTCAAAAAATAATTTTCTACTGTCGCAAATTTTATTTACGCCAGGGATTGCCTTTTCTATAGTAAATTTTGCAAAAAATAATTTTTTACTGTCGCAAATTTTAATTGCGCCAGGGATTGCCTTTTCTATAGTAAATTATTCAAAAAATAATTTTCTACTGTCGCACATTTTAATTGCACCAGGGATTGCCTTTTCTACAGTAAATTTTTCAAAAAATAATTTTTTACTGTCGCAAATTTTAATTGCGCCAGGGATTGCCTTTTCTATAGTAAATTATTCAAAAAATAATTTTTTACTGTCGCAAATTTTAATTACGCCAGGGATTGCCTTTTCTATAGTAAATTATTCAAAAAATAATTTTCTACTGTCGCAAATTTTAATTGCGCCAGGGATTGCCTTTTCTACAGTAAATTTTTCAAAAAATAATTTTTTACTTTCGCAAATTTTAATTGCGCCAGGGATTGCCTTTTCTATAGTAAATTATTCAAAAAATAATTTTCTACTGTCGCAAATTTTAATTACGCCAGGGATTGCCTTTTCTATAGTAAATTTTGCAAAAAAATAATTTTTTACTGTCGCAAATTTTAATTGCGCCAGGGATTGCCTTTTCTATAGTAAATTATTCAAAAAATAATTTTCTACTGTCGCAAATTTTAATTGCGCCAGGGATTGCCTTTTCTACAGTAAATTTTTCAAAAAATAATTTTTTACTGTCGCAAATTTTAATTGCGCCAGGGATTGCCTTTTCTATAGTAAATTATTCAAAAAATAATTTTTTACTGTCGCAAATTTTAATTACGCCAGGGATTGCCTTTTCTATAGTAAATTATTCAAAAAATAATTTTCTACTGTCGCAAATTTTAAATATCCCAGGGATTGCCTTTTCTATAGTAAATTATTCAAAAAATAATTTTCAACTGTCGCAAATTTTAATTACGCCAGGGATTGCCTTTTCTATAGTAAATTATTCAAAAAATAATTTTCTACTGTTGCAAATTTTAATTACGCCAGGGATTGCCTTTTCTATAGCAAATTATTCAAAAAATAATTTTTTACTGTCGCAAATTTTAATTGCGCCAGGGATTGCCTTTTCTATAGTAAACTTTTCAAAAAATAATTTTCTACTGTCGCAAATTTTAATTGCGCCAGGGATTGCCTTTTCTACAGTAAATTCCTCACAAAATAATTTTTTACTGTCGCAAATTTTAATTGCGCCAGGGATTGCCTTTTCTATAGTAAATTATTCAAAAAATAATTTTCAACTGTCGCAAATTTTAATTACGCCAGGGATTGCCTTTTCTATAGTAAATTATTCAAAAAATAATTTTTTACTGTCGCAAATTTTAAGTGCGCCAGGGATTGCCTTTTCTACAGTAAATTATTCAAAAAATAATTTTATACTGTCGCAAATTTTAATAACGCCAAGGATTGCCTTTTCTATAGTAAATTATTCAAAAAATAATTTTATACTGTCGCAAATTTTAATTACGCCAGGGATTGCCTTTTCTATAGTAAATTATTCAAAAAATAATTTTATACTGTCGCAAATTTTAATTGCGCCAGGGATTGCCTTTTCTATAGTAAATTATTCAAAAAATAATTTTCTACTGTCGCAAATTTTAATTACGCCAGGGATTGCCTTTTCTATAGTAAATTTTGCAAAAAATAATTTTTTACTGTCGCAAATTTTAATTGCGCCAGGGATTGCCTTTTCTATAGTTAATTTTGCAAAAAATAATTTTTTACTGTCGCAAATTTTAATTAAGCCAGGGATTGCCTTTTCTATAGTAAATTATTCAAAAAATAATTTTTTTCTGTCGCAAATTTTAACTGCGCCAGGGATTGCCTTTTCTACAGTAAATTTTTCAAAAAATAATTTTTTACTTTCGCAAATTTTAATTGCGCCAGGGATTGCCTTTTCTATAGTAAATTATTCAAAAAATAATTTTCTACTGTCGCAAATTTTAATTACGCCAGGGATTGCCTTTTCTATAGTAAATTTTGCAAAAAAATAATTTTTTACTGTCGCAAATTTTAATTGCGCCAGGGATTGCCTTTTCTATAGTAAATTATTCAAAAAATAATTTTCTACTGTCGCAAATTTTAATTGCGCCAGGGATTGCCTTTTCTACAGTAAATTTTTCAAAAAATAATTTTTTACTGTCGCAAATTTTAATTGCGCCAGGGATTGCCTTTTCTATAGTAAATTATTCAAAAAATAATTTTTTACTGTTGCAAATTTTAATTACGCCAGGGATTGCCTTTTCTATAGTAAATTATTCAAAAAATAATTTTCTACGGTCGCAAATTTTAATTGCGCCAGGGATTGCCTTTTCTACAGTAAATTTTTCAAAAAATAATTTTTTACTGTCGAAAATTTTAATTGCGCCAGGGATTGCCTTTTCTATAGTAAA